>PVIH01014757.1:0-52436 GCA_004025045.1 Sigmodon hispidus
CAACCACACAACCACACAGCCACACAACCACACAGCCACACAGGTACATAGCCACATAGCCACACAGCCACACAACTACACAGCCAGACATGGAATAAGAAGAAAAGAAAGGATATACAGAAATAGAGAAAGGTAAAAGCCCAGAGGCAAAAAGTAGACAGAATAATTTAAGAAAAGCTAGCAAGAAACAAGCCACAGTAAGACCACCTATTTTTGAGTCAATTTTGGAGCTGGATATTGGGCCCCTCTAAGAGCCAAAATAGTAAAAAATAACAACAGCACAGGTTCTACCATCGGCTGCTCTCCCAAGCCCCGCGGCTAGAGTTTTTGATGCAGTCATCACCAAAGCATGTCATCCCAAAGCATGAGGCAAGAGGAAGGGAACAATTACCTTACACTGGTGACAGCAGGAACCATGGGCACACTCAGCCCCTTCCTTGAGAGTGCAGTTGGAGGCATTGCAGCAAGGGTTTTTACATTCCTGCGAAGGCAACAGGTAGCCTTTGGCCTCTGCAGTAGCAGGGCAAGAGTCAGAGCCAGCAGGAGGCGCCCTTACCACCCCCATCGCCAGCCTGCCGGGTGTGCTCTGCTTTCTGCTCCCTAGAACACCACTTGGCAGCTCTTCATTAAGATAATGCGTATTTGCCAGAGAAAGGACACAGGTGCGCCATCCTTGGAGAAACCACAACTTAGGTGAGACTACGTGGTGATTCTGGGTAGTATTATCCCATAATTATGAGGTCATACTGAGCTTGCAAAATCCTACCATCCACACTGTTTCTAGCAGAGCTCTTTCTTAGCTGAAGGGCCAGGGCTGATCCTTGCTTTGAGTTCATGGTTCTCAGTCTATTACTAGTTCTTTTATTCTGAGAGTTACCGGGTTTATATTTTAAAAACAAAGCCAGAAGATGTCTTAGTGGTCAAAGCCACTTGCTGTCAAGCCTGACAGCCTGAGTTTGATTCCGGGGTTTCATATGGTGAAAGGAGAGGAAAAAGAAACTGTCTGATGTTATTCCTTGCACACATGTGCACACAAGCATACACATGCATTAAATAAGTAAATGTAAAAACCAAAACATCTCAACATAGAGATTATACTGACACCTCAAGTCTCACAGCCCAGGCATCACTTACTGTTCAGCAACTGTCAAGCATGGATTAACATACATTTTTTTCACCCTTCAAAAAATAGAGATGAAACAACCTAGTTCTGCTTTTTATTTTTCCCCCAAAAACATGTGTCTGATAATAATGACAGTGCTGGGGTGTGTGCTTTTTACACTCATTCTGAAGCTCTGAGGGAGGAAAGTTCTATCCACACAGGGTTCTGCTTCTCCTTCAACAGCCCTTCCCACACTCCAGACACTCCCTTAGAATCTTCTCCAGGCTTAAGGTTCCTCACCAGGCTCCTGCTCATGAGCTTATCTGGCTGTGTGGCCTTCAGCATAAATTCAGTACAGCTGGAGGGCCAAACACTCCATCTGGGGCTCCTCTGGAGGGGAGTGAACCTATGTGCCCTAGAATTATGGTCTGTGTCTGGAGCAGTTGGTCACCCGGGCTCCACCCTGATTTTGGATATGACTGCTGACCACAGCTGCAGAGGCCATAGAAGCTGTCCACCTGGCAGACTCACTGTCTCCATCTTACACACAAAGGGTCATGTGGTCATGTGTAAGAAATGCTGGCAACTAGGAAATGACCCGTCACTTTGTCCTCTCAATGTCCTTAAGCTCTGAAAACAATGCAGATTCTTCCCTCCTTCCCTGACACTTACCTCTTCCTCCCCACAGTCACATTCTTCACCATCTTCCAGGTACCCGTTGCCACACCTTCGGCCTCCATACAGCGTCCTAGTGTCTGGCATATTAGAGAGACACATCCCACCTCCTGACTGCAGATACCTGTCCAGCTCTTTCCTGTTGCACCAACTGAACACTTTGGGGAAAGGGTGCCTGTCAGAGAACAAGGAGGCATTAGCAGAGAGGTTAAGACACCAAACAGCTTGCTGCCACGCATGAGACTAACTTCGCCTTACACTTGCTCTCTGCTCCATCAGGATATTTATCAATACATGGACTTAACATTCTTTATCCTGAATCATGAAATAATAAGCATGCCATATGGTAACATTTTTTTTTTATTAAAAATGAAAAAGGCAGTTTCTTTTCTTTCCACAAGGGAGCCATGGTAGGTGAAGGACAATTAGTACATTTAGACGGAATTCCACACTAAGAGCTGAACAGAACACCAGCCAACTCGATGCCAGATGGGTGTCTATTTTCTCATGACAAAAACCAGAACAGAAAGCCTGAAATCACAGGCTTAATTTACTCATGGGTTAAAGGGCTGATCTCTGTTCTCCAGATACGAAAACTCCATCAGCCAATAAACAAATGTGTGGTCTCTATCACAAGAGTATGTATGAAAGTCCCAAGTGGCCTGCTACTATGGAAATGAACCAAAAGTGCAGCTGTTCCCTTATCTGTGCCTTTGTTGCCCATGGCCTTGGTTACCCATAGTCAAAGTCGATCGGAAATAACACATAGAACCTTCCAGAAATGGACAAGTCCTAAGCGTGAGGTAACTTTTATTACCATCATTGTTTTAAATGTTCTAGTTTATTTAAGGTAGTGTTTTAAACTTCTTACTATGGCTACCTTATAAATTAAATTTATCATAGGCATGTGTAAGAAAATCACACATTTGCAGAGCACAAGCTTTAAATATGGGGAGACTGCTATATCACAACAGAGATCTGTAAAGAGAGCTGGGTAAGGCCCTGTCCTTAATTCTTACCAATCAAAGGTTAAACACCAAAGGCTTCCTTTAGTGCTACAGTGCACCCAAGGAATTTACTACTAATCGTTAACCTACTACAGTGGCTAAGTAATACAGTTTTAAGTTATATTCAAGTTAAAGATAAAGCAATAATATAGACTAAAAGATCCCTTTGAAAAAAGAAAATAGATAGGACAGATATAAGTAGATTTTTTGTATCTACCTGTAAACAATTATTAGCCAAATATGAGCCATACACATTTTCAAGTTAAACTAGATTAGAGTAGTAATGTATATAACTGTCGGTCATTTGTCTACAGCAGCAGTTCTCAAATCTTTGAGATCACAGATCACATAGCCTGCATATCAGATATCCACATTATGATTCATAACAGTAGCAAGATTACAGTTATGAAATAGCAACAAAATAATGTTATGGCTGGGGGTCCCCACAGCATGAGGAACTGTATTAAAGGGTCACACCACCAGGAAGGTTGAGACCCATGGCCCTATTGAGACTGACAAAGAAGAGATGCACTTAAACTAGGAACTCAAAGAGATTTGAACATGCCCATGGAGTTGTGTCCCACACATCACCATCATCCTTTGGTGTCACAGTATCAAGTAGTGAGAAAACACATGTGCTACAAACAAGAAAGCTGTATCCAGCCACCATTCTCTAGAAAGCACAAGGAGACCCCAGTGATTTGGAATGAAGGAACACAATAAGAATTCTACTCCAGTGCCTGCTGGGGTGTGGCGCAGGTCCCAAAGACTGCCATGGTGTATGTCAAGGACAGACACAGGAAGATAAGCTCCTACTTTCAAAAGCTCTGACTTAGAAAATGCACTGGAAACACATTCATCTTGCTCATCCTCTGCATAGACTGCCTGTGGGGTGAGCAGGTGGATGGTCCCCTTTCCTTGTCCTATGAACTGCAGCGCTCCCAGAGAGGCCTGGATACAGCAGCACTGACTACAGTGTGTGCAAGGACCAAGCGCTGTGCTTCTCATCAAAACCTCATAAACCTTCCTGTGGTGCTTTGAAAGAAAATGGTCCCCAAAGGAGTGGCACTATTAGGAGGTGTGGCCTTGTAGGAGAAAGTGTGTCACTGTCGGGGTGGGCTTTGAGGTCTCCTTTGCTCAAGCTTCCTGTGATTGTCAGTCCACTTCCTGTTGCCTGCAAGATGTAATACTCTGAGCTCTAGCATCCTCCTGCAGGCCACCATGCTTCCAATCATGATGGTGGACTGAACCACTGAAACTGGAAGCGAAGCACCTCAAGTAAATGTTTTCTTTATAAGAATTGCCATGGCCATGGTGTCTCTTCACATCAATAACAACCCTAACTAAGACACTTCCTGAAGAACTGGGCATATGGGTGTGGTAGCACATTCTTAAAGCTCCAGATACCTGGATGCCAGGGGTGACAATGTGCTTAAATTGTCAACTTCAGGATTAGACTGGGCAAGACTCTCTCTCAAGTGCACCCCACCACCACCAAAAATAAAGAGGTGGGGCTAATTTTATTGCTGAAAACTCCAACAAAGTGTGACCCATGCTAGTGCTCTACAAGCACCAACTTGCTTCAACTAAGTGTCCCACAAGAACCTACCCACTCTGTCTAGACTTCATTTTAGCTGTTTTCATCCCAGTCTGTACATGTTCACTGGGCCATCTGGAGGACTTCTCACGCTGACCCCATGCCTCTCATCTCCTCTTCTCCCCTTTGGCTTGACTCACCCAGTGGCAGCTGCCATGATGCATCCGCCATCAGCTGCACTGGCAGAACAGCAATGTGCAGAATCGTGGCTCATGCCAAAGTTGTGGCCAATCTCATGGGCCACAGTGGAAGCCACACCAATGGCATTCTCGGAGTGGTCCTGTTCAAAGAAGAGTTCAGTTCAAGGTCACGGTTTTATTTCTGCTCTGCCTCCTCCCCTTTTTGGGGTTCTTTGAGACAGGGTTTTTCTGTATAGCCCTGGCTATCTTGGAACTCTCTCTGTAGACCAGGCTAACCTTGAACTCAGAGATCCTCCTGCTTCTGCCTCCCAAATGCTGGATTAGAGGAGTGCCCCACCACCTCGTGGTTTGCATGCCTTTCATTCCTTGAGCATGAGAGCTCTCCACTGATTCCCCTAATGCTGAGCACATTGGCGCCCTGTTTATAACCTATTGAGAAGTCTAAAGTTACTGTCTCATCAGGAAATCACACGCTCAAAAGACCGTGTTTCCTGTGTTCTTGTAAGTCACAGACTGTGGATGACCTATTGATGTATCTCTTGAACATCACCAAGTATAGCAGTAGCTACCCTTGGCTCACTGTTTTCTGAGAACATCCATGCACTACCTGACAAAGTGTGTGATCTTAATCATCAAAACAAAAATCTTTAAAAAGAAAATCAAGAACAAGTATAGTTCAACATTGTAGGGATACAAACCTACAGACCCAGCTAACTGAGAGACTGAGGCACAGGGTCATCAGAACACAGATGTTTGAAAGCAACTTAGGCAATATAGTGAGGCCCATCTTAAAAAACTGAACAGAAGAACAAAAACAGCAGAAAGGATATTTATATCAGCATGGTAGTGCATGCCTTTAGTCCCAGAACACAAGAGATGGAATCAGGAAGAACAGAACACTCCAAGGTCATCTTGGGCTAGATAGAAAGTCTGAGGACAGCCTGGTCTACACAGTGAATTCCAAGCCAGCTACAGCTACATAGCCAAACAAACAAAAGAAAGAAAAAAAACCTACTCTTGCCAAGTCAGAATTTCAAAAGGCAGAAATTTCCTAATTGTGACCCTTGAGAGAGGTTCTTACTTCCCGATGCAATACCTAAGGACACTAGACCAGGACTAGAAATCCTTCCAAGTCTGTTCTCTTCCTGGAGTTCCTGTTCTTCTGCCTCTAGTCCATGGTGTGGAATAATACAAGAGATGTCTAAAGGGCTGCTTATATAATTGCTTAAAAACCAATATAAACTAGGATGAGTGAAAATTTAGCACCTTTAGGACCTAATAATTTCATTTGAAACATTTGGTTTTGTTTAATGTGTTTTTCTTCTTCAACTATAAATATCAAATTGGTTTTTTAAAACTAGCCTCCCATCTCGAGAGTCACTGTCTCTTATGCGGCATCATTGTATTGCCCAAGACTCACCATGCTGACGCCTCCAGACTGGTACACAGAGCACATAGCCATGAGTGGGGCTAGGCCAATGGTGGTACCTTGAAAGGACCTGCCCCTGCAGGAAGGAAAAAGACATGTAATTCAGGTGGGAGCTGAGAGAGCTGCTCCCCTGGCACAGGCTACCATGCTGTGCACTGACCCTATTGACATTCCCAGATTATTCCTAAGGGGACAAGCCTGGTAACCCAGCCAACTGGACAACTTTCAGGATACCACACCTCTTATCTCCCCTCATGTACTCCCTCAGTGGCATAGAAGAAAGGTCACTTTTCCTTCACAATGTGCCCAAAGACTCTGAAGGGAAGAAGGCAGGGCTTGAAAAGCTGCGCTCCTATTCCTGATTCACAGAGAGTGGGCAGAGGCAGGGGTGGGGGAAGGGTGTGGCCCAGGCTGTGATACCCAAGTGAATCATATCCAATTCCGCCAGTGGCCAAGGGCATAGGCCTTGCCACTGGTGGCATATGTCTAGGGACTGAAGTGGGGATGCTGGGTAGCAGCTGTGGGATTGATGTTTCATCCTCAAATCACACAAGGGCCAAGGAAACAGCTGCGTCCTTTTGGGAGCCTCACAAACTACAGCTGGGTGCAGGGATGAGCTGTTTTGGCCTCTGCTCTGCAATTGTGACCCTAACATGTCTATAACCAGCTTTGCTTTCTGTAGATTCAACATATCCCTCTGTTGCACCCAAACAGAGTAGGCAAGGAGGGATACATGGATGTCCAATAAACATTTGCTTAATAAATTCAGTATCTGTCAAGCTGTATGAAGCTCTACTTGTTATTTTACAAACTTGCATTTGGCTTAGGAGAAGGCCTACTGTAAACAGATTCAAGGTGTTCCATTCAAAAGCAAATGATTCAGTAAACAAAGATCTGCTTAGTGAGTAGATGGTCCTCATGTGACCACTCAGGTCTTAGGGACAAGTAAATATTAGAAATCCCAGTTTCTATGAAAGGGTAAACTAAGGTATCAAGGTTGAGATGACTGTTAACTCGGCTGTGTTCAATGAAAAGAAGTAATAGTTTATCTTCTATGTGCCTTTTGTAGTAACCACCTCAAATTACCCCAGAAGGCCAACGCTGATGTATATACCAATCGCTCCTGGGGTGGGGGAGCCGCCACCTACCATCCTGACTTCATCAGCATGCTGTTCTCTGTGAGGCAGTCTGTGGCCAGCACTTCTTTCACCGAGCCTTCTCACGAAAGTCCTACAGCCTGCCACTTTGACCTCCCCAGACACTCAGTTCTGAGATGCTTGGAGAAGCATGAGAAGGACCTGATGACCCGCACCTTGTGGTGGAAGGGCAGCTGGTGCATGTGTTTCAGGCCGTCAGCCATGACCAAGAGTCATCCACTCCCTAACAGACACTCAAGTGCCTCAGCTGTTCAGCTGATTATGGGTGAGGCTCACTTGCTCACATAGAAGGAAACCACGTCAGAGGACTATTAACATTCTTAGACTTTTAAACATTTTTTCAAGGTGTGCTGGGTCGGGGATGGAGGGAGAGGGAAAGCCTGGATATTTAGCCAGGGAGCAAGGGAGCTCTTGCACAACTAATATTCATCCCTGGGGAAAGAATGGATGAACTTAGTACCCCTGTGGTAAGCAGAGGTTCTGTGGCCAAAGCTGATGCAACACAACCAGAAAGGGACTGCTTACGTGATTAGCTGCGCGTTATCATGGCTCTTCTGGGCAAGCAGCTTTCGTCTCCAACTAAGAAAGGACCAAAGGGTAGAGTACGGATTCTCTGAAACTTCACACTTATCCCCGTGTGTCCACACCTCCAAGCCCACAAGAGCAATCCGGATGTTCAGGGATCGGTAAAACTGAAAAGACACAGAAAGGCCAGTTCCTCTTACCACCCAGCTGACGAGTACCGCCGCTGGGATCATTTGGGATCATTCTTCAATTAGCTCCGGGAAGAAGGAAATGAGATCTTCAGAGAGATGCGTTCTGGTGGTCAAACTGGGGTATCTTGCCTTAGAAAACACTGAGGTGAGAAGAAAAAGGAGGGAGAAGCACCCCAAACATTAAGGGGTTGGATCTGAGTCAGTGACTGTGTATGTTTTATGTACATGTGTCCTGTGTATGCACATGTACACGTGGAGCCCAAAGGTTGGCGTTGGGCCTTCGTCCAACATACTCTCCACAGTTTTGAGACAGTCTCTCTCTAAAGCAGGAGCTCATTGATTCGTCTGGCTGGTTGGCTTATGAGGTCCAGGGGATGGACCTGTCCCTGTCCCCTAACTTCCAGGCACATGCCACCACATGTGGCCTTTACATAGGTGATGGAAAATCTGCTCCTTATCCTTAGTTAGCAGGTACTTCACACACCAGGCCAAAAACAACCACCAAAAACCTCTCATGTACAGAGGCCACAATTTGATTACATCAATCAAAAAGTGGAGGGTTCCTTCCCAGCTAAAAATAATAGCTGGGGCACTACTGTTTGTGAAGCACTTTCCATGAACAAGGCAAGAAATTTGCCTCACATCTCAGCAGAAAGACTCTGGAAGCAGAATTAACTCAGATTATATCCTCAGGGCCCTTGTGACCATATACTGCTGAGGACCTGGCATCATATAGTGTATGATCTACATACTATATATATACTATAAAATACTATACAAAAACATGCATGTTCAGATCCTTTACTTGCCCCTAAGAGACCACAGTCTCATGCCACATCAATTATTACAAAGCGTCTGAACTTGCTTAAGTTGGCTTTTTTTCTTTCTTTCTTTTTAACCGTTAAGGGAGAGAGAATATTGTGGATTGGGCTCCTGATTCACCACATGCATGTACTTCTTCCAGTTACATGGACAAGATGTTCAATCCAAGTAGCTAGCTCAACAAGTTTCAGAGGAGCTGATGTGGGAGTGATTAGCCTCCTGTGCTGGGAGGGCAATAGAGGCCTCAAAGTATGGACCATGCAGGGAGGCGCAGGGCTTCCCTAACACCTGGGGCCTGTGGCTTCCTTTTTTAACACCTTTTTCACTTTTGTTGTTATTGGTTTTTTTTTTTTTGTTTGTTTGTTTGTTTGATGTATTTATTGACATACCACTTCCATTTTCCACCAGTGCCTAGAGGTAGGTTCCTAATACCGAGTGCAGGAGGAAAATTCCTAAAGCAAACCAACCAGCCACACCCTCCACCTCCCTGGCCTCTAGGACAACGGTTGCGACACAGGTGGCAGCAGGATCAGCTTCCTGTATTCCCCCACACACCTCCCAGGGAAAACACATTGCCCTAGATGATCAATGGTCATATGATCAGTGGGATGCTATTGCTGTTGAGGCAGGAGCTGCTGATAGGACTCTATACTATGTGCCTAGAATCCTTTCCTCCAGGAAAGACGAGTGTCCGGGTGTTTGGCCTTCACCTGTCACATGTCAGTGGCCTGTTTCCACAGCTGCTGAGGTCAGAGGGGAAAAATAAAATGCAAAGCTGAGAACTTCAAACGACTTCACAGCAACCAAATTTGCATTTTAAGTCCTGAAAGTTCAAAACTTTCATAAGTCAACAACTGAGTCATCTCTCCCGCCCAAGAGCTGGGTGGGACCTATGAACCTCTAGAAGACCAAGAGTTATTAAGCCTTCAAAGTTCTAGTTATCAGACCCTCAGAGACCCAAGGGCTGGGTCTGTAGGTCAGTGGCAGAGCACTGGCCTTGCATACATATGAAGCCTAAGGTTCAACCACTATACCACCCTTCTCCAACCTTCAAAAAGAGGCCATAGTGGACAGGGTGCCTGAACTGACTTTGCCCTGTAATCACCCAAATTGTTATCACAGAAACTTCATCTAGCAGCTGATGGAAGCAGATGCAGAGATCCACGGTCAAACACTGGGCTGAGCTTCAGGAGTCATGGAGAGAGAAGGGGGATTATGTATGCAAGGAAGGTTCAAGATCATGATGGGGAAACCACAGAAACAAATGACCTGAGCGAATGGGAGCTCACTGACTCTAGACTGACAGTTAGGGAGCCTGCATGGGACCAACATAGACCCTCTGCATATGGGTGACAGTTGTGTAGCTTGGTCTGCTTTTGGGGCCCCTAGCAATGGAGCCAGGATCTGTCCCTGGAGTACAAGCTGGCTTCTTGGAACCTATTTCCTATAAAGAGATGCCTCGCTCATCCTTGATGCTGGGGTGGAGGTGGTTAGTCCTGCCTCAACTTGATATGCCCATTGTTGTTGACTCCCTTACCCTTTCTGAGGAGTGGGTGGGGGAGGGGGCAGAAAATAGAGATAGGGAATGGAGGGGAAACTGGCTGGTATTCAAAATACATTTTTAAAAATGTGATTTAAAAAAAAGGAGCATGCCAAGGTTTACCCTTTAAAGTCCATACTATTAGCCTGTGGAGAGGAGCTGTCTTACCTTCTCTACATTTTATGCTGGAACTAGATTTTACATATAATACTTCCCGGTCTGAGAATGCCCTCAGACATTAAGGCAGCTCAAACCTCTGCTAATTTCCTAAGTGCATGTTGTCAATGACCTTGACCACAGAAATGGCCATTTGCAGTCCTCCCAGAAGAGGGGATCCTCAGACAGTTTCACACAACAGCTCCAGGCACACAGCACCCTGACTGTTAAAGGTGTGTACCTTCTGGTCCTGACCCACTTCAATGCCTCCCAAATCAAATGGTCGCTGGGCTTTCACCTGGAAGGAACTCCCACACATCCTCAAAGCTTTCTTAAATTAGACTCTTCCTTGCCCAAAGAACCTCAAGAGCCACTTCAGATGGGAGCAAGGTCAGAGGGACAGAGCTGTGGGCACTGCTGCTGGTTACAGCTGTCTGCTTCTATCTGACTTCCATGTGGATAGGGGCATAAGATCTCATTTCTACAGATTCTATCAGAAAACTATAAAAAAATAACTGAAAGCCACTGATTGAAGCCAATGCTTGTACTTTATAAATTGAAGCAAAGCAAAAGAAAGCCCCCAAACACCCATATGAACAAACAAACAAACAAACAAAACCCCTCAACCCGAAGAAGCAGAGTTACTTGTCTCTGGTTTACAGTCAAGGTTTTGCCATGCTTCCCGCCCAGCATCTATGGCACAGACTATTCCTTCAAGGATATACTGGGGGTGCCTAATTCAGCAACAAAAGCTCAGATACATGGGACCCCTTGCCCTGCAGACCATCTGAGGTGCTGCTACCTCCCCTAGAAAGCACACCCGGTCTCACCTTATCAACATAGTTGGCGATCTCCATGAGCTTGTGTTTGGTGGCATCCTGGTCATGCCGATTCTTCTGAAACTAAATGAGACAAACAGAACCAGGTGAGACCCTCCAACAGCTCTTATCTGACGATCCCTGGGACCCGATTTCTTGCCACCAAATGTGTTCTTCCTCTCCTGTCTTTGGTGTACAGTCATTTTTAGACAGTGGTCCTTCCCTGCAGCTCACCAAGGGTAGGACCTGACAGAGATCCCACTTGGCACCTCCATCTCCCATCTCCAGGCAGCACATGGAGCAGATGCATTTCTCTTCTAGCCCTTCAAGGAAGTCTTATTTTTTTGTGCTTTAAATTACAATGCCCCTGGCTAACTCACCGGTTAGTCAGAAGAAAGACTGATCTCTTTGCTTTCACCCCAGTAGGAAGCCACTGTCACACATCTTACAAAGCTTTCCTGCATGTGGTCAGTTAACCCTGATCTACTGCTTGCTGAATTAATCTATGGACAAGCTGTTGTGCTAAACACAAAAGGGGATACAAATGGTACATGTTGACCCCAGACTACAGGAGCTTCAACTACAATGGTGAGAGAACCAGAAACAACTACAAAGATAGATCCTCTACTTGTGAGGTGCCCGATTAAAAAGAGCTAAGAAACCAACCCATTGAGAACTTGCAGAGAATAACTGTGGAGGAGGCCATGCAAATGTCACATAGAGGGGCTGTCAACAGGACCATGTGGCATCAGCAGCAAACAGGTTTTGCCTTGCATTCCATTCCAACTGGCAATACCTTCCTTAGGAAAAAAAGATTCCAAAACCTCATCATTGTGAAGTCAGGCATTGCTAATCGAGCATAAGAAAGAAGACTGTGCTGTTCTCGATTAGAATGACTGCCTAGAGGGCTCCCAAGAGGAGGCCTCATATTTACCACTTCTGTCCCCAAAGGACAGACCTCTTCCATTTACCTTCAATAATGAAGGAAGGAAATTATCAGGATGTAAAGATAAAAAATTTAGAATTGTTACCTTCCTCCTCACCCCAAATGATGAATATGCCTTGCCTACTGCCATTTTTTATACAGATTCTGGATACCTAGTAAATTTACTGTTAGGTAGGTACTATGTCTGCTCAATTTCAAGTTATCATATGATTCCTCCCTCCCACTCAACCAGAATACCCAAAGATGAAAAAAAATAAACCATCAAATAAAATACTCTAAAAATGGTTGTTTGGCAAGGGCTGTGTCCCAGCTCTGGAACAGAGAAGAGCACCATTTTCCTTTCTCTTGTAGATTCTGGAATATTCCTTGACCTCATTGGGACTGTCACTCACCAGAGAATAACCCACTGCTGTCCTTACTTCCTACAGAGCTCAGTTCTAGGTCCCTGCTGCATAGACCTTTGCAGAGTGTTTAACCTAGAAGTTTCCATTAGGAAAACTTTTCGGCTTCTAAACTAGCCCTGTGGCTAGTCCATTCATTTAGTAAATATTTATTAAAGAATCGGAATGAGATTTCAGGCTTCCAAATATATTAATCCTACCCTCAAACAGTAAGGCCCAATAAGGCCACCATAGTTGAAGCAATGTATCATGTTTTCCAGAAGATTGTGAAGCAGGGGTTAGCAAGCTTACTTTACAAAGCACCACAGAGTAAATATTTTTAGGCTTGGTGGACCACAACTACCAAGTTCTGCCTTGGTGGCATTGAAGCTTCCAAAGCTTCCAAACCAAAGGATGTGGCTCTGCTCTAATACACTACATATAGAAATATGTGGTAAATTCCCATGTCCTTGGGCTGTAGTTTTCAACCCCTGGTCATAAGAAAAATATGTCTCAATGTTATACTTTCTGGGGTGACACTGGAAATATAACACAGTGTGCTAGCCTTCTCCAGATACCTCCCATTCCGCTGGTACCATCAAAGTCCTTCACAGGCCTCCATCTACAGCCATTTTTCCCATTCTCCAATATGAGTATTATTCTTTTCTCCTTTACATTCTATTTCACCTAATGAATGACTCAGTATGTCCAGAACCACCATAAAAGCTCTCTTATACTCCACAGCACCTATGGAATGCTCGGAAGCTCCCTGCTAGGATTAGGCAGAGAGACACTGCTTGCTCACTTTTACTGCTGACAGCTCTCTAAACAGCGATACACAGCCTCACTTCCCAGCATCCTCCACTCCCACCCCGCTCGCTGCTCTGAGTTCAGAGCCCAGAGGAGGATGCTGTATCTAAGTCACAAATACTGCATCCTCCTGTGATTTATCTTCCCGATGCCTCAGATTAACTGCCAGGAATTCATTTCTGCTTACAGATTCCAGTGTTTACAAATCTCGCCTGGCCTATTCCACCCCAGCATGAATCATTCAAAGCCTACAGCTGAGGGATGTCCATGACCCTGAGAACCAAGAGGTCCTCTCACCTACCAAGAAGTAAGAGTCACAGGACTGTAGCAAAGGGGGTGCAGATGCCTATGCTACTGATGCTTTAGGTGCACCACTGTGCAACAGGTTCTCTGGCTGGCCCACAGGTGCACAGGCATGTCAGCAGACACTTTTCCACGCTGTTTTACTGTGTGTCCAGATGTCCAGATCCATTTTCACCTACCTCCTCTTCTGTGCCTGCTGGAGACTCACATACTGTGACTTGTAAAACCCTGCATGCACCAAGGGCCCACTGGGTAACAGGAGTAACCATCCTCCTTTTAACTGGAGCCCTGGGGTTTCTAGGAGCCTGGTGATTAGGTCGAAGGACCTTTTATCTGAGCAAAGGATCTGTGACTTAGGAAAAATGGTCAAGGACTTTTGTATCAGATACTAGATGTAAAGCTTAAATGAAGACTTATTCAGGAGGAAGGGACTTCTTTTTCTCCCAGAAACCTTCAAAGTACAGAGTGATGCTGGGCACAGGGCTGAGTCGGGAGCCTGGCTGGCTTTAAAACCAACCACTGCTGCTGTGCTGCTGCCCTCCCCCCACCCACCTACACATCAGTCTGTAAAGAGGAAACAAAAACGCTAGAGCCTCTCCCACCCCCAGCTATTGAGGGGAAAAAAACCAATGCCAACACCAGTTAAGAAGTTAAACTCTTCTGAAACTGAACACAATGTTCCCTCCCTAGAAAGCCCTTCACCCAGTGAGCTCCCTGATTTCTTTAAGGAGCTCAAGGGCCATCTCTTCCTGCCTCTAGTACTCGAAGGCAGCTCTCAGTCCTGGGCTTGAACACTCCCACCCTTGGCTCTCCCCCTGCTCCACACTGTGGAGCTGTGGAAAAGGTAACCAAAGCTACCTAGAATGAGGTCTTTGGGGAAGCTGTAGCCCCAAGTGCAGGTGGTATGAGACAGAGTGATGAGCCCCGCCATCACGGAGGACAGAAAGTTTTGATTCACTGTTCACCACACACAGAAGTGTGCCTGGCTGTGGTTGTGTTGCTGCAGGATGTGGGACTCGAAGGAAACACCTGGTTAATGAGCAGGTGGGCGCTGGGTGCAAGATCCTTATACCATATTAGGTCAGCTGCTGGAAGAAAGCAGGACTTCTCTGACTCCAGGATAATTCTCCATTGATACTTTATATGCAAGCTGCCCCCTTCAATATCACCACCACCTCAGAAGGCTTTCTCAAGTCCCCAAACCGCATCGGATCCTATGTGTGCAGCTATCATGCTCTAGAACTACAAGGGTTTTGTACTTCTCCTGTGAACTCCAAAAATAAAGAGCGGCTCTGGCTCAGGGCTGTAGCCCAATGCCAAGCACTGGGCTGGCATATCCTAAAAAAAAAAAAAAAAAAAAAAAAAAAAAAAAAAAAAAAAAAAAAAAAAAAAAAAAAAAAAAAAAAAAAAAAAAAACAAAAAAACACAACAACAACAAAAAACAGGAAGTCACCCAAGAAAGTGAAATAAATGGTCAAGCCAGCTGGATAGATGATTGTGAATCTTAGGGTCTGTCCAATTTGAGGAATATGAATATGTTCAATTGGGCTAGTGGTTCCCAAGATCACCTGCTATGAATTAAAAACTACCCTAATGTCTTATTAAAACATAGATTGTGGGACTCCCACCCTGACAATTTGGAATTTAAGATATCTAGAGTGAAGCTTAGAGATTTGCATTTTTCACAGCTCCCCAGATGCCACCGCCCTGGGGTTATCTGGAGAACACCAACATGGATATAAAAATAGATACATATAAGAAAATAGCATCTGATCAATGCTGAAGACACTTGCTAGCTTTGTAAGACAAAATTCTAAAAGATTCTCTAAAGAGATTCAGGCCAGATGTCAAAGAACAAATATCAGAACCGTAGGACTGTGAGATTCCATCTGAGTGACACCCATGCTTATGTGACCTCACTAAGAGCTTTCCTTGGTGGTGGGTGTTGATTTCTTTTTTTCTTGGCTAGAAGAGCCTTTGACATACTTAAGGTCAAATTTATATGATAAACTAGAAAAATATGAATGTGTTCACATCTCCCCAATGCAGCTAGAAGGCTGAATGAATGCTCTCAAGAGAGAGGGATTTTGGCTGAAATCTATCACTGAGCCCTTACCTCTGAGTAATCAGCCACCAGGTAAAGTTCCACATACTTCATAGACTGTAAATCTTCTCGTTTTGTCTAGGGAAAAGACAGAAGCAGATCAGTACAGTATAAATAGTTGGCTCCAGCTCATTCTGAAAGGTGCTGAGCAAGTCCTGGTTAATAAGCTGTGACCTTATTTCTTACATTTAGGTGTTAGAGACGGACAGTCCTGGCTGCAGCCCACCACCTCCATCTGCAACTGGTTATCACTGGAGGCCTTGCTGAGCCATGGGATCTAATCCTTTTTTTTTCCTCAAAAACCAAGAAGCCAAACTGGCTAACGCAAGCAAAATTATGGCCAAGAATCCACAAGGGAACATGTCAACAGCTTAGTTCCCAAATAACCTTGAGCCACAGACCTCTGCTCTTAATATGAACAAAAACCATTTTGTAACTCACATGAGGTGGCTATTACAAACAAGGGAAGTGGACATTGTTTAACCTTACACAGTTTTGGAGATCAGCATCTTAGAGCATTCTAAATAGAGTGGTTCTCTTATGACAGTATCTCACTCAGAAATCCCAAGAAAGAAAAGAAAGTGGGGGAGGGCATTTTCCTCTTTCTTACAAATTCTCCTTCAATTTAGAAGTACTTGTGGAATAAAAGTAAGGATGCACAGAGGGGACAAACTTAGACCAATCTGCCAGCGCCATGGGGAACCTAAAAACTCACTCTGTGAGGTTGCTTTTTGGTCTGCTGTGTAAACTGAAGGACCCAGTCCTTAGCGGTGGGCCTGGAGTGCTCAAACCCACAGTTCCCCAGGGGTAGCTTGAGATGTTCAGATCTGTAAATCCGGTGTTGGCTGTCGCTGTCAGGGACAGGCTCGATGATGTAGCTGAGGTTACTTCTCACTATAATCAGTCCTCTGTGGATAAGAGAAATGGAATCTCTGGTCAGTGTTTATGGTTCTAGAAAAAACATTGCATAGATTCATATGTTCAATGGTTCTTCACTTTATAATGGGTCATGAGCTCCTCTGTGAAGGCCTGATGCAAGCTCAGAATCTCTAAAGAGAAATAAACTATGTATGAAGTGGGGCACAGAGTCTCAGAGTACTTGCACCTCCCTGAACCCATTATGGGGCTTTAGACTGGAACACTCAAAGGCCTCCAAATCAAGCATGACATATGACAGCCATAAGTTAACATTTTATAGACCCAGAGAACATAACACAGTAATCATAGAAAGCACATTTGCCTGAAGTAAGGTAACTCAGGCTCTAGGTTTAGCTCTAACACTCAATGGTCACACACTCCCCAAGAGACATCCTTTGCCCCTCTGAATCTCAGTTTCTTCATCCCTAAAATAAAACATTAATGTACTAACTCATCAGAGCCCTTGAGTGATTAAATGAAGATGTGTCCTTGTGTCTAGAAGCCAAGTGGTACTTAACAGCCAGCATCCCTCACCATCCCAACTAATGAGGTAGCTATTGCTCTCTGGTGAGGTGATATCCATAACTAGGTTTATGTGACAATCTTTTACCTAGTCCTGAACTCAAAGATATATGTGTGGAGTTATTTAATTTCTTTACTCATTGAGATTTCACTGTGCTCTAGATAGCATCTAAACACACATAATTCTTGCTGTTGCAATCCACAAGGAATTGGGTCCAGACTCCCAAGGAAACAAACAGATAAAATGGTGTGCTGTTAGTATATAACCTATTCATGTCTTCCTATATATTTTATATTTTGTATCACCTCTAGGTGGCTTATAATACCAAATAAAATATAAATGCTATGGCTGGAGAGGCAGTTCAACAGTTAAGAGCATTTATTTCTCTTTCAGAGAATCTGGGTTTGATCCCAGCACTCATGTCAGAGGGTTCACAAATTGCCTATTACTCCATCTGTGGGGGATCTGATGCTCTCTCATGGCTTCTACAGGTCCTGCAAACACATGGTGCACATACATATACTCAGACCCATACACATATACACCAAATAAATGAATAAGTAAATATTTTAAAATTCAAAGATTTGTTACAGATATATTGTCTAGAGGATAATGACAAGAAAATATATATGTTCAAAAAAACTTTTTGTCAAAAATATGGGATTTACAGTTAGTTGAATCTGCAGAAATGGAATGCTCAGGCATAGAGAAACAACAGCATTTGTGGTAGAAAGATGGCTGTTCTCACTATGCATCTGGCACTATTGTAGTAGTAGAGGATGGAGACATGGTCAAGCTAAGGTGCCTGTCCTGCTGAAGAACAGAGTAAGCAGAGAGTGGTCACTGTGACTCATGACCTATCATCAGCCCTGGCAGATGCCCATGGATTAGACACAGCTGCTTAGAGTGCTGCACTAAGGACAGACATGTCAGCGCTGTCTACATTCAGTGCACACTCACATAGCCCATGGCTTCATGTAGATTAGTGGGGGTGGGGAGATTTCCACAGGGCAGCTCTGTTATCTCATCTATTAAGATCTATGATGTGCCAACCTTCCACTATAATGTGAGAATGATAAAAGTGTAATGATCTGCAAACTTGGTGTCACATAGTTATCTCCCAGTAAACCCTGTGGAAGGATGGGAAGGACTCAAATGCCTCTTCTGTCATCTTATTCCCTAGGAACCAGTATCCTGCTGAAGTCAGGCCAATCAGGCCATGACTAGTCACACTTCGGAACAGTGTTGCTGGCATCATCAACATGGTCAAGTGTAAATTGATATGTCCTTTGAACCAACTCTTCAAATCACCGCCCTCCATAAAGAGAGATGAGCAAGACAGTCGGGCCATGAATTCCCAACTCTGGGAAAGATGAGCCCAGGACCAAATCCCCAGGATGCTGGAATCATGTTACCTAGGCTCTCATCCCTTTGAGCACTTCAAACCAAAGGCATCCTCAGCTCAGCCTTGGCACATGAGTGTCAGGGCTTCTCAACATCTGCCTACCACTGTCCTCTTGGGATGCACCCAGGTTTTGTCCTTTAGTAAGCACCCATGACACTCTCAGGAAAGACATCAGACTCTGGTGAGCAATAGACCTTTTTTGACCCCATCCTTCGATGACCTCATTCCAGTACCAGGAAGCCTATCAACTTCCTGGCTGCCCTGTCACTGACACAGCAATAGCCACCTGGCCTGTGGCGAGACACCTAAGGCGTTCCCTTAACAGCTAGGGTAGAGGGTAAAGAGCAAAGATCACCCCCATTTCCCTAACGCCACACAGGAAAGAGGTGAGACCAGGGCAACGTGGGCATCCTGTTCCCAAGTTATCTTCTCATCTCAGCTGACCATGGCCTCTCCCATCATCCCAGTTTCCTCTAAAAGGCTACAATGTTGGCCACACAATGAGGTGGACCACAAACCAGCTGGTGATCCTGTGTTCCAATGTTACACCCAGTGAGTGGAAAGGTACCCATAGGAATCTGTGAAAGCTTGAACACAGAGCCACAAGGTACATAGTTGACTTGCTGTAATATGAACAAATCCTTGGCCAAGCAGGTCAGAGGTCAACAGGAACTTGGCAACAGGGTGTTTAATAATCATCATTGTGGATATAATTTTTTGGGTTTTTCCATGGACCAAGTATTGAGCTAATAAACGTTTTATTTCTCTTACCAACTTCTCTGACCCTTAACAAATATTTATCCTGTGGTATAAATGGAAAAACTTACACTCAAGATTAACTGACCTGCCCAAATTCACCCAAGTAGTAAAGCGTTAAAACAGGGGTGAACCTTAGCATTCTGGTTCTACACGTCATATTCTTTACCCTAACCTCTTACTGTCTTTCATGAGAGCCCTGGAGAATGGTTTGGAAAGAAATGCCCCATGTGCATAGGTGATAGCGCCAGCAACTGCCCTCTGAAGAACAGCCAGGCAGACTGCAACTGGGCTAACTGTGGAATCCCAGTTCCCTGGGAGATGACAGGAGGCCCCCGTCCTCCCTCATCATCAGACACTGTTTGCTGTGAGCTAACTAACCACGTGCTGTACAGACTGAAGATGTCACCCTCTTTTCATGCCATGCCACATTATAAGGCTGGCAAAATTATGGAACTCATTTTATCAATGAGGATACTGAGTTTTGGGAAGTTAGAATTGGAAGCTTCCACCTGGGTCCAAGGATTTCATGGACAATCTCTGTTCCCTTGATCTCTGTGCCTTGGCCTCCACTATAATCTTTCTACCTGTGCTCAAGATCCCAGGAGCAGAGCTTCCAAGCTATCTACTAATCTTCAGAAGTACCTATGCTATCCCAGGAGACTCAGAATCTGCAGGCCCAGCGTCTCTTAGTCTCTGTGACACTCAGGAACTTCAGTCAGGAGCCTATTCTCTTGCCTGTGTTTCCATGGCTCTTGAGCGATTGTCTCAAGAAGTGGGCAGTCTGGAAATCTCAAGCTTGAGACAACCAATGAGGTTATCCCTTCCAGCAAAAGGATTCATTGGTTCCTTCGCTCCCCTCTCCCACTATAGCCCTTGGAGACTTACTTCAGTCCCAAGGACCAGGGACCCTCCTGTAGGATTACTTAGAGATGAAAAAGAAGTGGCAAAAACCTATTTTACTTTACAGTGGACTCCAGCTTTGCTGATGGAGACTTTCTGAAAATGAGATTCTGTAGGCTGTCCCTTGCCACCAACCCACCGGTCACCTAGATGCCTTCCCCCCACAGTCACCAATCATTCAACTTAAGAGCCTTGGCTGATTCAATTTGCTAAATGTTAGCTTTGGCAGAGGCAGATCAGAAGTGGAGACAGGGAACCCAGGAGGCAGAGGGCCAGGATGCTACTCTCCAACCTATTCCTCATCATTAAGAGAATAAAAAAAATAAATCATAAAATAAAATCACATAGAGGAACCCAGGCAGGCTGTCAGTCGGGAAGCAGGAGGCTCATGCTTAACCCACAAATGACTGACTGAAGGACTCACTCAAAGGCATCTTTCAAGACCTGAGAAGGGAGTCATTCCAGGGGAAGCTATCCATTAAACATAAGGCTGCACACCCACCATCCCTACATAGGGAGAAATCCTAAGGGTAGCAGCCTCGTGTTCCTTCTCCCCACCACTCTCCCAGCCTGCACCCACAATAATGGCTCACAAGGAGAGAGAAGAAAGGCATATGGCCCTGAGTTCCTGCTGGGACAGAGGTGGAGCACAAGCAGAGAACACACATTCAGGAAGGAGACATCCTGGATTAGAATCCTGGCTCGGCTGTCTCCTGACACAGCCCTCTTACAGAACAGCTGTGCTAATAGTCTAAAGACATCAGCTGTGTTCACTGACAACTAGGGAACATTCTTCCAGAAAGCTGGGGTCATGAAAACATGCCATACAAATGAGACATAAAGCATTTTGTTGGGGAGCCATTCAGCACATCTGCACAGGGCACCTGCCATGGGACAGAACTGTTAGAGCCCCTGGGGATGCAGCACGGTCCAACCAAAGATCTTGCTGTTAAGGATGGGGCTAATCACCTAACATGAACCCACCAATGACATCAATATCACCGCTCCCATCTTACAGGGCAGAAAACTGAGACTTCAGACATGTATCAGCATCAGCTAGGGCTGGTGAAATGACTAAGCAGCTACACAAGCCTGGGCTCAATCCTTGGAATCCATGTTAAGATTGAAGGAAAGAATAGACTTCATAAAGTTACCCTCTGACGTCAGCATGAGCATTTACACACACACACACACACACACACGCACGCACGCACGCACGCACGCACGCACGCACGCACGCATGCATGCACACGTGCACGCTGCTCCTTCTCGCTGGAGCCCAGGGCTTCCTTAGCTAAAGAGTACTTTTATAATCTAGTCTACTCAGATTTGGGTGGGGAACTTGCTGAGTGAGTTGACATAAAGGCAGAGGCAGATTCTAGGTTATTCATTTCCAGAGGCAAAGTTCTGGAGTGAGCGCCCGCCTCACCAACCCTACTATCCACACCTGTCCCAATCACTTAATTAGCTACAGGACAGAGTGAGGCCTGGGGGAAGGGCAAGGGTGGCCAAGGTGAAAACAAGGGCAGAACTAAGTGTGGAGAACGGAGGAACAGGGATCACAGCACAGCACCACAAGTGCAGAGTCAGAGCAATGTCAGTTCTAAACTCATCCAGTCCATGGAGTGCACATTTGGACACATTCTTCAGTCCCCAACCCCAGATTCTCCCCCTGGAGCACAGGATGGGAGTCCAGGAGCCAGCCAACCTGGCAAAGCAGAACTGCTGTGAGAGCCCCAGATTCTGGATGGGAGAATGGCTGTGACATAATGCTGAACCATCAAGCGGATCTGTGAGGATTATTTATTGATTATTGTTGAGAGACTATCTTCACCAGACTTTAGTACATAAGAGTTTAAAAACCCACTAATATAATCTGACAGATTTGTATGCATCAAAGACATAGTTGGAAACACATCACAAAACTGAACTGTGTTGTGCATGGGATGATTTCACTTGTGCACAATAGACAATGCATCTCAATTGTGTACACCCCAACAGTGACCCAAGTGAGAAGTGGGTTTGTGTGGAAGGACAGAGAAGGACAGAACTTTCCCTAGTTTTAGCTTATATTCCTAACATGGTTTGGATGTTTAACTCTAAAACTGTATTGACTGCATAATAAAATTTTCAATAAGTATTGTCTTAAAAATTTTAAAAATAAAAACATCTCACCAACAAAATGGGACACACATACAGGTTTAGTCAAAGACATCACAGCCCAGCACTGGCTAAACTTCTCCATAAATGATCATCGGACCTTATATTTAGTCTGTTGGTTAGATGGGAAGATGCATCTATAAATTCGAGACATTGTGTTAACATTTACAAGACAGGTTTTTAGTGTGAGGCAGGCTAGAGCGTATGAACACCTCTGACATACTCAGTGAAGCAGAGACCCCAGCTAGGGAGGTTATTGAGAGGCCTGAAGATCTTTCTGGGGAAAGTTCTTTGGACTACTGCCTCTCCGACTAAGAATGTTCTGCAGTACTATGGTCTCCAGACGGACAAAGCCAGCAGGGAAGCGCTGAGCCATCTGAAATCTCCCCTTTACATTGTTTATGTAGCATTTAGCCAGAAGTTGACTAACACAAATGGTTTGCTGTATCTTTGATACAGTCCACAGCCACTGATTAAAACAATTGCCAAGGTGGTTGGGGCCC
Source organism: Sigmodon hispidus (assembly GCA_004025045.1). Lineage (NCBI taxonomy): Eukaryota > Metazoa > Chordata > Mammalia > Rodentia > Cricetidae > Sigmodon > Sigmodon hispidus. The sequence goes on from PVIH01014757.1 coordinate 22,871, forward strand.
AAACAAAGTTATAAAGCATTATACTATATAGCAAAGTTCCTCTTGCCAGGAGTATTTCCAAAAGAGTTCGTAGGACACTGGTAAATTATGGCTGCCTCTGGAAATGAGGTAAAATCTGGGGAAATGGGGTGAGAAGAAGTGCTATCTCTCACTGCACCCTTAAATGTTCTTTAACATTTGGGTGTATTTTACCTTGACCGATGTGTTTCTTTAATCATAAATTGACTTATAGAGTACTCTGGAAAGACAAGGCCCTGGTAACCATCAGTGATTCTCAACCTGTAGATCATGGCCCCTTTGAGGATGCTGAGCAACCCTTTAACAGGAGTACTATATCAGATGTCCTGCATATCAGATATCTATATCATAATTCATAATTATAACAAAATTACAGTTATAAAGCAGTATCAATGAAAAAATAATTTTATTGTTGGGGGTCACCACAACATGAGGAACTGTACTAAAGGGTCGCAGCATGAGAAGGTGGAGAACTACTAGGCTAGAGGCTCTACTGACTTCTTTCATTTTCAATCTGAAGAGCCTACCTAGCATATATCCTATCCATTTTCTCCAAGCACAGGAGTACATTTCCAACGAAGATGGGTGGTTGCTATAGAGACTTTCTATGGAAATATCAGGCTTCTGGGAACTTGGGAAGCTGGCTGGGTTTGAACACTGTCTCAGATCTGGGAATCCAATGTGACTACCATGCAAGCCTCCAGCTCTTAATTCAGCCTGGCCACAACCTCGCATCCTTAGTATGTAGAGAAAGGGGACGGCTGGGAAAGAAGGCATGTGGACCACACCAGATGGAAGCTTGCAAAACAGAAATACATGGACAGCTTGGTGAGCAGCCCCATCAGCCTGATTGCAGAAATGATTTACAAGAGGCCAAGCCAAGTATGTTCCTCCTGCTCCAAACCCAGAAAGGACAAAAAAATGAGGCAGAGAGAAGCAATCACACCTGCTCCTTCCCTTTCCTCTTTCCTGGGACAGCCATTGTTTACTTGCTGGCTGCAGGTGGCAGTGGCTGAGATATAAACACCACTGAGAAGCCAGTTGGCTTGGCTGGAGAAGGCCACTTGAGTGGAGGATATGAGACCACTGTTGATCAGCTCCCAGCCAAAACTGATTTCCTGCCCAATTCCCTCCAGCAACTTACCACACCACCTTTCAGGGATGTGAACCAACTCATAAACAAACATGAGACCTGCAGTCAGAAGGACCCTCTGGTATATTTGGAGGATGGGGATAAGCTAGCTAAGTTTGGGAGCAAATCTTGTATGCTGGTAAAGTGCTGCAGAATTAATGAAACAGTCTCTACCATACCTATCATTAGTTCCCCTGTTAAGATGAGGATACAAAAATTAGAATGCTTGCTATATGCCAATGTAGGACATAGGCATATATTAATAAATGAGAGAAGCAGTCACTGATTTTAAGGAAAGAAAGCACCTCTTATCACCTCATGAGAGCCAATAGTGGGCCTGTATTCTGCCTTTGATAACACTGAGTGGTAGCTTAACATTGGCGGTAGTTGGAGTCTTGTCCTCAGCATATAGGTGGCTACTACTAAGCAAGACTTTTACTGTTATTCCTAGGGTCAGTTTGCACCCTGAGTTTTCAAGCACCATGTAGTATGGGTGGCTCAAAACCCAGGCAATTTGTGTAGATAAGAGCCCATAGTTTTCAAGTAAGTAAGTAAAGATACAGCACGGGGCTAGAGATGCCCATTAGGAACACTTGTTGCACTCGCAGAAGACCCAGGTTTGATTTCCAGCATCCATAAGGTAGCTCACAACCATCTATAACTCTACCTCTATGGGATCTGATGCCTTCTCCCACCTCCCACCAGACATGTGCTGCTCCTGCCTCAAACTCAGGTAGTTTAATTTAGAAACAGAAGAGTCACACTTTTCCCAAGTATCATCTAGTTGGAACTCTCCAGTGGCTTTTCTGTCCACTGTTATCCTCTCCTTTCTCATTACATCTGTCTCCCCTCATTTCCCCTCTCCGGCTACACCACCTCAACATCCTGCTATCATAGAGTGAAGATGTGGGAAGAAGGCTGAAACGCAGGTTGGAGTCAATTGACTTACAACTTGTTTTCTATTTCTAGGATCTCACTGACCCTGGAGCGACTGCCCCCATCACAGTGACTCAACTCCTAGAGATACACTTTGCCAGATACAGTGACTTTTGGTACAAGATAACCAAGATCCCAGGGTCCAGCTACCTACTGTCTTGGTTTCTCACCCTCTGGATCACCTACCTCTGGTGGAGACCTACCCATGGTTTGGTACCAAACAACTGTGTGGATCCCACACCTTAGAGCTTACTGAAGGTATTCATACTAGCTACCCCTCAGCCTGCTTACCAAGTTCATCCACTTCTTCCCTGCCCTAACCCATGTGCCCCCAGCTTCTTGTCTCTTCTGTACCCCTTTGCTTTCCCACACTGCCATCCATAGATTAGCACGCTCTTTTTACTGTGACTAATTATCTGCCATCTCCATCTGACACACAGCTCTTTACTGATGCTAAGCTTCCAGTCATGGTTTTCTCTTAATTTGTTTGCCTCACCATTCCTAAATAATAGAACTCAGATCCTCGCACATCAAATTCATCAGGAAAGACAAACGAAACCCAGCGTCTGTGTGGATTATCTGGGACTTCCCTGGGATCTCACAAGCTTGGCCCCAGTCAGACACATGCCCTATGGCCTCCTGTCCAAGGCCCTTGCCTTGAGTTAGCCCTGCACATCTTCCTGGGGATAGGACCAATCATCTCCAGCAGCTTTGGGGTCTCTTACCTAATTCCCCGGCAGGTGCTGAGCGTGACACTCGACTCTTCCACTTCTCTCACAGTCCCGTGGTAAAAACAATGATCCTGGAAAACAGAAAGTGCTTATGTCAAATGGCGCCAATAAACATGACCAGGTTGATGTCCCATGTGTGACAGGTGATGGATAACATCCTTACCACGCTTGAGCTTTCAGCATCTTAAAATCTGCAAAAAAACTTTCAAGCTACCTCTCTGTTTGGTTCTTATTGTAACCCAAGAGATAGTGCAGGACAGATGTCACCACTGAACAGACAAAGATGCTGAGGACCACAAGAGCAAACAGATTTGCCAAAGATAGTCCTGTGAGGTTGGAGGACCCAGTTTTAGACCTACCATGTCAACCTCGGGAAACAGACTTCTGAAAGAGCTAGTTTCTCAATGATGTGGCCACTGTAACTCACTGTCATGGGTTGAATAGCATCCTCCCGGAATTCTTATATCCACCCAGAAGCTTTTTTAAAAAGGGTTTTGATCATGTCATTAAATTAAGATATGGTCACAATGGTTTAGAGTAGGTCATAAATCTAATGCCTCATCTACTTACTGGATAAAAGGACCCAGAAGATATGAGGGGAGAAGCCACCCGAAGCTAGGCAAAGACTGAAATGATGTAACATAAGCTGAGGACCACTAAGGAATAGGAAAAACGAAGGGAAGAGTCTTCCTTGGAGGCTTTACAGAGGTTTGGTTTTGATTTTGTTAGCCTCCAAAATAGAGAGAGAATCAGTTTCTCTTGTTTTAACCTCAAGGTTCACAGTACTTTGTTAGGGTAGCCTCAAGATATGAACACAGCTCAAGATGCTCTTCCTTCCCTGAGTCCCCTCTACACCTTGACCCTCCTTCCTCAGTACCTGGCTCCTGAAGCCTGATGCTATTCTCTAGTCATGGTGCCTCACAGGACATCTGGTCCCTCAAACCCAGCTAGTGCTGTCCATTTTTATAAACACCAAGAACCACCATCCACAGGCCCTAGGCAAGGCTTCGTGACACAGTGAGTAATGAACACAGTTCCAGTCCCTGAGCTTTAGAGTCAATGACAAGTGCCCCACCTCCAGCCCCACCCCAGCTCAAATATTTCAATACTTATTTGGTTATGCTACTTGGGTAGGTAGTTTAGCCTCAATGGAGGAAGGATGCCACCAGAGGTCAGGATTTAAGATTTCTTAGCCTCATCCTCCTCTAGTCTGTGTTAGTGTCCCTCCCACCATTATGGACTATCCCTCTAGAACATTAAACCAAAATAAACTTCCTTCTCTAAGTTGCTTCTAGTCAGGTGTTTTGTCTCAGTAACAAAATGCAACTGATGCAGAAATCAAACACACACACAGCGAAGTGTTTTCTCACTAGGCTAATCATGGCAGTCAGGAAACAATATTTCCGAGAGTGCCTATGTGCAACACCAAACTGTCCTCTCCCCAAAACAGATGGTTAGCAGTCGTGATAAAACGTTCTTCCCAAAGAGACCAGAACAGAAAGAGGTAAAACTGGAGTAAAGTCGGCTTCCCCAACACCCTGAGACAGCATTACAGACAACTTAAGGCTCTTATCTCCAGAATACACTGTTTGCAGTTGTTTCCTTGTGGGAAGGATCCAGAAGGCAAACCCACTTGTCTGGATTCACGTCCCTGTCACCTCTAGTCCTGAATAGAGCCCCAGAGTTAAACTAAAGCATTTTGGCACAATTAAGCCAGCCTTAAATCCAGGCCCTCACATATGCCAGCAGTGTAAATAATTTCTCTGGCCTTCAACGTCTTTATCCCCCAATCTCAGAGTGGTCATAAGAGTCCTCTATACAAAGGAGCTAGCTGGAATGCTTCCTAGCCCAGAGATAGACAGCAAACATTAGTAGCCATATTTTCATTGAATTCTTTCACTAAAGATAAAACATGGTTTCAGAGACCCACAAGGCCACCAAGAGAACAGACCTAAATCCATGACCTTTACCATTTCTTCTCCCATCCTATTTACCTGAGCCATGCAGCTATGTCAAGGAGCACAAGCCAAACCCACACTCATCTTGGGCTCCCTCTCTAGATCGCAGGTACCTTTTCATCTACCCATAATCCACTGGTCAGCAGTGGCAGCTTGTCACCTACCCCATCATACCCAGCCAGGAGGAGGGTCAACAGCAGCCTCCTCTTGACATCAAAGTTTGCTGAACTTTAAACAAGTCAGATTCTGACCATTATTATCTGTTTCTTTTGTTTGCCATCCCTAGCAACTAGGAAAGCAGGTGACATATGCACAGTCTGACTTCTAGCCAAGGGTCCCACTGCTTTTAAAGGCCAACCTGTCATGTGGCTTCTTTATCTGTCACTGGACCAGGGGAACTGGGGACAGATCATCAACAATCCAGTTCTGGACCTGGTCCTTGGAACTCAATAGTGGGGCCACAAACCCAACATGTAGAGTCCTAACATTGAGAAGAATGGCCAGTTCTCCCTGGGAGAGGGGGCCAGGCCTTCACAATGAAAGCTGGGCTGGGCTCATAGACAGTGGAATGACTGAGGGTCAAGCATTCAGAAATAAAGGTGGAACACTGTTTCAGCATGCTAGATCCTTCATGAGCAGCGAGAACTTTGATCCGGAAGTAACTAATGAAGAATTAGACCTCTTCGGCTCTCTGGCTGATGCCTACAATGCACACACCCCCTGTGCTCTCTGCAATGGCATGTTCTACAATGGTCACATGCTCTATAATTAACAGGGGTCATGATCACATGTGACCAGGATACCTGTTGCTTACTCTTAGTAACTGCAAGGGCTAACAGCTAGTAGGTTCCTACCACTTGACAATAGTTGTCAATTTGTACTTTAATTCTGACCACATCTCTGTGAGGGAGCTATCATTCCCATGAGTTCAAAGGGAAAACTAAAGATTAGTTTAAGGGATTTCAGCTTTTGGGTTAAGATCAGATAGATGTAAAGAGCTTTAGTGACACAGTGAACACCTGCACCCCAGCAGCTTGGCCCTGAACTCAGCCCTATACCATCCCCAACCAAGGCAGAATCAGCACCTGACTGAGTTCTCTTTCCAAATCTACCCTCTAGCAACCAAAAGGACTGTGACCTTTAAGCATAGCCAAGTTACATTTCCTCTTCTCAATTCTCTCAGCTGTAAAATATGGGGTTAGAAATGTCATTTATAAGTCCCCATAAAAATCAGTGACTTGTCTTATTTTTCCATAGCACTGAGTCAGTTACCAGCACAACTAATTTTTGAGATAAAAAACACACGCACACACACAAAAGAACTCAGTATGGTCCAAAGGATTGATTAAGGCCACAGGGCTAGTGAAAACCAAGACCCTAACCCTGGATTCAGATCCCAAACCCTTAAGTCTTGCTGTTGGAATACATCCCCAGACCTGTTCCCCCAGTAACCTGACCTAGATTAGGGTTGTAACCTACAACGATGGCTAATGAGTCTTGATAAGATTCCCAGAATGCCTGTTAAGTTTGAAGACAGAGTACAATCTTCAGCATTTAGGCCAAGAGCAGCTATGGTTTATTGCATTCCCATTTCTCCTTGATTTCTTAGTTTCCAGATGGGAAGGCTGACTGGGAGCCCCCTGGGCCTGGGTGGGGACTTTGCAAGAATCCAATAGTAGTGGACAATAGAAAACTATGATCTTGGCCCACGTTATAGCAAGTATGTGCTTCAGCCAGCAAGGCCTTCAGGAAAGAGGGGGACTCATGGGTCCAGAGGATGTCCTCTCCCACTCCTCTTCTCTGAAAGACCCTTAACACATCTCTGCTGGGTGAACAGCTGACAGAGCACAAAGAGCAAGTCAGATCAGCCATGAAGTCACTGCATTCCATAGCTCCTCAGGCTGAGGGGCCACCCCAGGAGGCTTTCACAGCAGGAAGCATGAGCTCATAGTAAACTTGTGCACTGAGACCCATTCTTGAGTTGTGGGTATGGAAGCAGGAGGGACTGAACTCAGAGGAGGGTTTTTTTGTGTGAAATTGTAAAGCTATGGCTTTCTCCAAATGGCACTTATCCAACCCTTTGCCTGTTTCTGGAAGCAGAGAAGTCTGAAGAAAGTTTGGACCAAGGGGCTTGGAGGAGATGTGAGTCACAGTGGCACAGTTTCCCTGACACAGTCCAGGCTGCCTGCTGCTGTCACTGGCTACATTTTCAACTTCTTTCCCCGTGAAAAACATCTTGGGAAGAAATCCCACTGACTTTCACATCCAGCAATCCAACAGAGCATTCCCCTCCGCTAGCCAGCCTCTTCACTGTAGACCTCTTAGATGAGTCCACACTTATGGGACCAATACTTTCTCCACTCTAGGGAGTCTGCTCTGGACCTATGAATTCTAGCAGAAATCACCATAGGAAGAGCCAAGAAATCACACGACAGGTAGAATTTACTATCTTAAATATCCACCAGTAGGGAATAGTAAAATAAATTAAGATGTAAAAGTATTTCCAAAATGATGTCTCTTTGATGATGTGCAAAATTTTTCTACTAAAGACAACTCTGAGTGGGAAATGTCCAATATTAAGACAGCAGCAAAAATTTAAAAGGCTCAATAGAGCTAGGTATGGTGGTGCATGCCTTTAATCCTAGCACAAAGGAGGCAGAAGGAGAAGATCTATGAGTTCGAAGTCAGCCTAGTCTAAATAGATCCCATCTCAAAAAACAAAACAAACTTGGTTTGCGATTGCATTAAAATGATATAATGTTAATATAAATTTGTATGCACAGTGATGAAAACTCCACAAACCTCACATTTTTAAAAAAGATTAAACAGAATCTAATTGGGTGAGATTACTCAGAACAATGAGTAAATTATTTCTTTTAAGATTCTTAATATTTGGTTAGTTAACATAGGTGTAATAATATGTAGTATACTTCATAATGATTAACATGGGCTTTAATCAAGGCAATTACTCTTGAGTATTCCATCTATTTGCTTCGCTATTTTTGCCAGCAGAGGACAGGCCACAGAGACAACAGACTTAGCTTCTGTTTGTGTCCTAGGTCTTCAGTCAGGGGAAACAAGTCCTTCAGAGAGGAGGCCACCTCCATCACCTATTTCCTTCACCCCGAATTGTGGTACCCAGCCAAGGCAGCTGCTGACAGGCACACGTCCCACCCAACTCACCTCAGACTTCAGCGAGCTGGTTTGAGGGTTGCCACTGGCAGTGTAGCAGGTTTCCGTGTAGGCTGGAGAGAAAAGGTGCCTGAAAAAAATATAAGAGCAGACATTTGCATCTTGATGGTTGGACTCCATCTTCCTGTTGATAATGTCAGTGATTTTATCTGAATGAGGAAAGGCTGCCCCAACTAGAAGAAACTGGGTGTCCATTAAGGAACCACGGAACAGAAAGAAAACAAGCAGGAAATGAGTTATTGATTTTTATATTCAAAGATCATCACTCCAGCCAGATGGAGTAGACAAGACTAAACAAACTATCTTGATTTGTCTTTCTAGGTCCTGAGAAAATGTACACACAAACACATCCACAATGTCTGAGGGTCAAGAGATGCTATTGTGAAATTCAACTGATCCTTCCAATATTGTATATGCCAACTTTTAGCATGGGTGCCTCACTTTTTCCTTATGGGAATATCCTCTGCTAAATGCTTTTGGTGGGGTTGTCAATCAAGGGCTCCCACCTGGCCGTGGCCTATGTTATAGGCAAAGCCAGTGGAGCGATACTGCAAGGTTTACACAGAAGACAGGCATATTCATTGTTCATGGAGATGCTGATGCCACTGCTTACCCCTTCTGTGGGTCAACTCTCCAAAGACCTGCCAGTTCTATTTGTCACCATTCCAACAAATTCCCTTTTTCTTTCCCAAATGTAAATGCTGCTTTCTTTCTTGCCACAGGCCCTTTGAAGCTGAAGATAAGGCTCCCTCCCAATGGAGACACAGAACAGGGTTCCGAGAACTTCACTGGGAGCCAAGTAAAAAGTGAAAGAACCAAACAGATGTCTCAGGTAACAGAACTGATTGATCCCCAGAAAGTCAAGGTCAGGGAACAAAGTGATTTCTGATTTCTAATGGAACAAAACATCAGAAATTGAAGTGTGACAGAAAGAAATGCATATTTATATATAAATGTGGAAAATCTAAAAAGTCACAGGCCATTTCAGAAATACATGAATTCTCAAGTCCATTTTAGTGAAAAACTAAATGTACTCCCCAAATGCATGTACTAAAACAGCATGCAAGGCCAAGAGTCCTTTGTCAGTGGTGAGTGTCTGGAGGGAGAGCGGATGGTCGCAGGCAAGATACACATTGCTACAATTAAAAATATATATTCATCCAGTACTTTGAAAACAGGAAACCTAATTCAAAACTCCTTTTAGAAGAAAACACAGGCTGAGGCCAGAAAGAACAGCCAATGGAATATGAAGAGACACTAGGTTTGGGAAGAGGCGACACTTCCCAGAGGAAGGAATATGGCTCCAAAGCTGAGGCTGGACTCCTCCCACCCCAGGATGCAGTCAGAAGGCAGATGACTCAGAATTAACATTCAGTCTTGAGGAGAAGGAGAGAAACACAAGAGGGATGTGTAAAACCAGGAAAACACAAAATCCAGCTGGCTCAGATGAATGCTCAAGCCCATTTTCTGTGTAGCATCCAGCAGTTGAGAGAAGAGTCATTCACGGGTAGGGAGGAGTTTAACAACACTAAGTCTCACAGGGACAGAGGTCTCACAGTTATGACTGCTTATATCTTCCAGCACTTGCAAATTTCCTAAATGAAAGATATAGTTAACTTTGGACAAAATCATTGAGTAGTTCAGCATGCCAGAAGCTTGGGGCATGCATGGACTGGGATCTGAGGAAGGAGCCTTGGTTCCAGCTCTGTGTCTACAGCCACGAGCTGCTTATCTTCTCTATCAGTTCCCTCTTCCCATGAATGAGAGCATGATATGGGTAGCAAGCTGAACACCAAGCATGGTAGAAATTAATGATTATCATCATTGCTTTGATTTTATTCTAACTTTTAGAAACAGAGAGGTCTCATGTCCCCCAAGCTTGCCATGATCTCATTATACAGCCTAAGATGAGCCGTGCACCTATGGTCCTCCTGCCATAACTCCCAAATGCTGGAGTGTCAAGTGCTGATGAGTGATACTAAACCACATTTTATAGGTGCTAAGGACCGAGCCCAGGGCTTCATGAGTGCCAGGCAAGTATTCTCAGCCACTGAGCTACATTCCCAAACTCCTCACTATCGCTTTTAACAAGGATTATGATGGAGAACCCAGAAAAATGAATGGACTTTCCTCTGTCTCCCTCTAACTCTCCTCAGCTAATTCACTCCATACATCATTGAAGAGAGAAAATGAAAAGCAATTAGCTCATTCCTATGGTCCATTTCCTGGGTTATTTTCACAGACTGCATAATGGAAGGCTGGTCAGGACTTCAGAGTTTAATGGCATATCCTGGGTGCCAGTGAAGAGATGTAAATTTCCCACAGGAGATGCACTTAAGGTAAATACACTCTAAGAATATTCTATGTCTTAAGGGGGTGGAGGGATCACTTATTCAGCAACATTAAAATGAGCCAAAAGGAGTGAAGGTGGGGCATGATGAGGCAGAAAATGATCTAAAGTAAGCTTTTGAAGTATCCACATACTCCCAGGCTCTCAGCCACATTGGTTCAGGAGATAGCTTTTCTACAGCTTATTTGAGGGTCTGCCCTCACCAGCATGGGGCTCTTAGAGCCTCAGCATTTAAAACACATTAGAAAATCAAATAGATTTCTCACTGGATTACATGCTTCCTTGAAAGCATGGACCAATGTTTTCTTTAAAACTCTGACTAGCTCCAAAAGCAGGCAAATCACATTTATCCTGAATAAGTGGATGAATGAATTAATGAATTAATGAACAAATGATCCTCCTACCTAGTGTAAGAACCTATTAGACAACCATTCAAGAAGAGGAACTTCCAGAGATTGGCAGCTCCTGAAACTGCCTGCCCTTATGTTCTCCTGTAGGTAAAGTTCTCACTGAACTTAAAATGACATCTCTGTATCCAGCACCCACTTACTTCATCCTGCCAATGGAATCCAAATCTGGAGGGCACATCCTGCTCCCTTTGCCACCTAACCACCATTTCTAAACAAAGTCTACTTTTAAATGCAAATTAGGAGCTGGGGAAAAAGCTCAGAGGGTAATAGGCTCCCTGCAAAAAGAACTAATTCCCAGGAATCAAAGAAAAACAGCTCAGTAAGGCAACATGTGTCTGTTAAACCCAGTGCTGGGAAAGCAGAGGCAAGAGGATTTCTGGAACTTTCAGGCCATCCAGTCTAACAGAAATCAGTGAGCTACAGACATAGTAAGCAATCTTGTCTCAAAATATAAGGTGGAAAGCACTAGAGAAAGACCCCTGACCTGACCTCTGGCCACCACATGACCTCTGGTACACACCTAGTGCAAAATGTAAAGTATAGGGCCACACCACCAACCTACTGCATTAAAAAGAAACTAGGTTGGAGTTCAGGCTTCTGTCTTAACAACCACTCACCCTCCAGGTAATCCTGATGGTAGAACAAGTCTAGAACCAGCACCCTAAACCACAAATTTCTGAACAAACTTTAGAAATGTGTATACATGTCTGACTGTCCAAGTCTCCTCTCCTTCCTGCCTCTACCACATCCTGGATTGATGCAAATCAACAAGTTTACTACCCACCCACTTAAATGCTAGCTTATGCTGTTTGTGCACCTTCACAGCACACCTGAGAGGTAGGAATTCCTACCTTTCCTACTTTGTAGACAAGGGGCCAGAACACTGTAAATGACCACAACCTTGTTGGAGCTAGATCTCAACCTCACATCTGTGAGTCAGACTCTTTAAGCACTTTGTTGTTCTTAGATGAAAACATAAAACCAAACCATTGCCTGGAACTTGTATATCAAAAGTTATGGTGGTGATAACGGCCCTGAAGTTATATACAGTGTGTCATGATAAAGGCAATTATGCCCACTTTGATATGAATGTCTGCAGAGAAGAACCATGGGGTAAGCTAAGCGCAGGGCAGGAGCAAGATGGTAGATTTGCAAGAACTTCTGAGCTAGTTGTATCCAAATATGCCTTTCCCTACATGGCCTATGGATGTGAGCCAGGACGGTCCCTCCTTCTAGAAGCAAAGGGGTCATGTTTCAGCACCATCTGTACAATTTTACTGCAGGAGGCAAAGCTCTGCTTTCAAAGGCTATCTGCTGATCCCAAGAGATGACTGAATATGCTCATGTGCCCAGGCAGAGCACCGTGGCAATGTGCTTAGGACAAAAGTTGCTGTCATCTTCTCAGAGAGGTGACCACAGACATGAATGCTGAATGGCCAGCTGTCCCTTCTCTACATCTTTTTCTCATCTCTCTGATAGGGGGCTGGCTCAGCATGGCGGCAGGAAATTGTCTCTCACTGCTGGCATGAGGTAGGGTTTTCAGGAAACAACTTGTGAGTTATGCAGATCCGAGAGGAGGGGAAGCCTGCCTAAGTTTCCCACCCTTCCCGCCCCCCACCCACTGGCCTTGAGGGAAAAACCATTTCTGCTGTACTCTCTTGCCTCTAGTCCTCTAGTTCATTCTGCACTAAAGAGCCCAGGAGCAGGCAGGGAGTAGCAGACAGGCTTCTGCATGTCTCAGTCATCCCGTGAGTGATAGCTGATGGCGCTGATGGCGCTGCAGCCTTAGATAGGGGCCACACTCTAGTCACCCAACCCCAAAGTCCCTAAACAAAGCCTGCATCTTGGGGCTAGAGAGATGGCTCTGTGCTTCAAATCACTGCTGCTCTTGCAGAAAACCCAGGTTAGGTTCCTAACACCCACATGGTGGCTAACAGCCATTACTTCCGGTGCAGAGGATCAGAAACCCTGTTCTGGCCTCTGCAGGTACCAGGCATGCAGACTGTGAACATATAATACCTGCAGACAAATACTAATACACATAAAGAAAAATAAATAAACCTTAAAAAAAAAGTGAAGACCATGGAGAATCAATAAAAAGTTTAAAACAAAACAAAACAAAACCACCCTGAATCTCTTGAAGCCAACCTAAGAAATTAAGCTGCAACCTCCTCATCATCCTCAGCGCATCTCAGGGGAGAACAAAATCCACCATGACAACCTGAAACCCCTGGAGCAGCCAAGTCCCAAGGCATGTAATATGCAAACTGCTCTGATGAGCTCCTAGTCTTCAAAGGCCCACCAGCACTCTTGCAGAACTATTTACTGACAGAAGTTTCAGATGATTCTCTCAGCTAAGAGCACACAGGCTGAGATGAATCTACACAGCAGCTTCCTGGTGCTCAGCCCACCAAAGCAAACTGGTTCAACATGGCAATGATTTCCAAGGCACCTTGAAAAACAACCTCTTCCCATGTGCTCGGCACGAACAAATGTTTCTCTGCTCCTTCCCAGGCTATTTTTACTGCTGCCCATCCTCCCTGATACATCTAGTCTTTCAGAGAGGATCTAAGTGTCTGCACACATGGAGTCAAGAAGATTCGTCTCCTCCTACTGCAGACTTGCTCCCCTCAATCACCTGACCTGGGGTGGGGAGTGCTCCTCAACCTGTCTAAGTTAGTCACGTGGCTGCCTTTCATTCTTTCCCTATCGCACTACTGAGGTCACAGACTCTGGCCCAATCACTCTACAACACTAGAAAAAAGTGAAAAAGAAAATACAAAGTCGGAGAACTCACCCTGGCCTATTGAGACTTATACTCTCAGAGGGATTAATAAGAGATCTGGGTTTTTAATAGTTTTTCCAGGTGATGCTTTTTCATGCTCTGGGAACTATCCTGCTCTGTTAGGTTCGTTTTAACTTTCTGAACTCCCTTCCTAGTCTTCCATTCACCTCCACACAAAAATCTAAGCAGTGGTGGTGTATGCTTTTAATCCCAGCATTTAGGAGGCAGAAGCAGGTGAATCTATGAGTTCAAGGCTAGCCACTCTAAAAAAAGAGCTCTGGGGGGCTGGAGAGATGGCTCAGCGATTGGGAGCACCGTCTGCTCTTCCAGAGGACCAGGGTTCGATTCCTAGCACCCACATGGCAGCTAACAGCTGTCTGTAGTTCCAGTTCCAAACACCAAGGCAAATAAATAAATAAATAAATAAATAAATAAATAAATAAATAAATAAAATTTAAAAAAAAAAAGAGCTCTGGGACAGCCAGGGCTACACAAAGAAAATCTAAAAACAACCTAGAAATAGGTACTGTTTTATGTGTGGGTTAAAAAAAAAAAATCTAACAATGATAGCAGCCCACCAGAGAGGGAACCAAGGATGTCTCTGCTTTTGACACCATAATAGGTTGTTATCTACAGATGTGTCCAGCTGCACTCATAGTTTTGTGGCCTGAAGACTGCTGATGGCACACATCTCATCTACAGCCAGAATGCTTTGGATTTAGGGCCAACTGCATTGGAATGTCCTCCCAAGACACGAAACAAGAGGAGGATGACTATGGTACCTTTTAACCTCACACAAGGACTTGGGGGAGGCAGGGAGAAACTCAGACTTTAGGAGACACAGATAAGTTTCTCTAGACTCCAGCAAAGGGTCCTAGTTTGAAGACACCACTTACAGTGAGTTAAAATAGCTCTCATACAACCCTGTAAAATTGGATGCTCACATGTGAAGGCTTAGTAAGGGACAATAGAATCACAAATATTTCCATTCACTAGTAAAGATAATCTTAAAGGCTACTGTTTCATTGCCCCTAGGGTTTAACTAGCTTTGTATCTAATTTAACAACTGCAGCCCAGCAATGCCTTTTCACTGTTTTTTAAGTATATGTAATATTTGGGACTGAAGTGTTCCAGGTAGCAGATATATTGATTGCAAAGCTGAGGGTGAAAGTCCAGGCTTCCTAGATGCTGGGCAAGCACTCTACTAGCAAGATATAGCTACAGACTTCCGGATTTCCATTAAATGGAAATGGTGATGCCCAGGACTCCCTGGCACCAGAAGTATTGCTGAAAAGCAGGAAGTGTTATTCTAATGAAATGGCCTCCACAAGTTCTCATTTTGGACAGACAAATCAAAAAATTGTATGCATTATTTTCTTTTATTTTAGTTTTCCAAAAGGGTGAAACTAAGAAGAAAAGACAGCTAGAGCTCTTTCTAAACCAAGTTCTCCAAACCAGCACTCTGATCTTCCTCTGACTCTAAAGGAATGGAAACAGATTCGCAAAAGGCCTTCAGCCACACTGCCAAATAAGGCACTGATAAGTCCAGGGGCTCACAAGCACAGGCATTCCTTTGTGTGGGAGCAGAAGGGCCCTGGAAGGCTGCTCCCATAGTAAAGGGCTGAGCCCTCCTCCTACCCAAGACTCCCTGGAGCAAGTGCCCCTATAGGCTAGGGGACCAACTTCCAAAGCAACCCTAGGAGCAAGATGGTGCTCCTAGGCCATCTTGCTAGGATTCACCAGGCCAGCTCTCAAAAACCCCAAATCACAGGCATGCTATCTTTAGCTTGCATTAAGGTCATCTCTAAACAAAGTATTAAGGCCACACTCCCCTTCACCAGCAGCTTCCCATTGTATCTTCTGGGTGCCAAAGACTTCACACCCTCTCCTTAGCTCCTAGTCCTGTGTGTGTTGTTTTATGTTATGTTCAGTGGATGTCTGTGTGAGCACTATTTCCTTTAGCCAGCGGGGATCTTTATTTAATCCTCTCCATGTCTCTCTCTGGGCTGTGGCTATGAGAATGACTATCTATCTGCACAAATATCGCCTCTGCTATCTCAGGATCAGGCGAACTTAACTGTCAAGAAACCAGAGGGGCCCCGGAAATGGCTCACTGATAAGATGCCCTACATAGCCCATCCTGAACATTTATTGGAAATAGTTGGTTAAGAATGGTTCAGAAAAATTAAATTTTCTCAGAAATACAAAAGTTTTTAAAAGCAAGAACTAGATGAAAGAATGACCTGATCTGGTGGGAGGGGGAAGGGACCTTGATTAAGGATATACAGGGATAGAAATGTGACTTTTTTATTCATAGGAAAAAAAAAAGCAATAATTATTCCCTGACAGCAACCTGTAAGAAAACCAGTGTTTGGTAAATAATCACATTAGCTGTTAACCAGATTAGCAGAAACCACTGAGGCCTGGTTGGGGGGGGGTGGAAGGGGGAGTGTTTGCAAATGGGGGAGGGGGAATAGATGGCCAGACTATGAAGAAAGGCTGTAAGAATGAGCCCCAGGGGAACAGAGGAAAGCAGTCTCCAAGAAATCACCAGGCCTTTGAAGACATATGAAGAGGGAACCAGGTGTATCTGACCCTGAAAAAAACCCAAAAAACTAAAAATAGTTACCTGAAGATCATAAACTTACCTGCCTCAATGGTGAGTGCTTTTGCATGAATACACAAGAACTATTCTAAACCTGCCCCATCATTCTTCATATCTCAGAACATAAGTTCTAATGTATCAAAATGTGATGGGCCCTCCTGGACCATAGGAGATCACCTACCTAGCATTTGGGCCAAGTTCAAGAAGATGATCGTGACCTAATTTGCAGTTAGTAAAATGCTCCTGCCTCTGCAGTACTGACTAGGTCAGTCAAGGCACTTGCTCATACTTAGCCAAATGACCGGGTCACAAGTCAAAACTGGCTTTTAAGTGTCATGGACCATGACACCTCCATACAAACACACCAGAGGCCTCAACCAACAGAAGCTCTCAAAGATCTATCATCCCTGACACTGCCCAAACCATGTGTGTGCCACTTGTATCCTTTCCACAGACTTTTGCAAGGGATAGAATTAGTATTCGAGACAAAGAAAATCTACCACAACCAAACAATCCTTACGCCCTGCTCTCTCTGCTCAAGTCTTCCTGTTTTACAGATAAAGAAGCCAAAAAGAGTAAAAGCAACATAGCAACATGGCAGTTCTAATTAGTTTCCAAAGCCAGCAATCTTCATACCCAAGAGTATGTGAAATACTGGTAGAAGCTAAGCCAGGCGTTGGGCAGAGGAAGGATGTTTGTTCAGCCTCATTCCTATTTTGTATCAGGGGCAGCATAAGAGGATGTAGAAAGCCTGTGTCCCTCATGTCCCAATTTCATCATACACGTTTAAGTGCTAGGCTGTTGTACTCCAGGACCTCTTCTGAGTCCGAGATCCTATAGCCACAACTCCACTCTCCCACAAACATTAACTAAGGCCAGTCATGTGCCAGGCACTGTGCTAGAGGACTGAAGACTCAGCCTTCAAAGGTAGGCAGCGTTTCCTACCCTGTGGGGACCTGCTTCTCCCAGGAGGAAGATCAGAGGAAGTGAGTCAGGAAAGCACCAGAAAGAAGACAGTTGAGTTAGGAACCTTAGCAACTCATGAAGAGCTCATGCGCCACAGAAAGGCAGGTTTTACCAGTTAGTCCCTATTTCCCAACCCACCTTCCTTCCTTCTTAGAACTAACTCATAAGATAACCAATTTCCAGTTTCCCCTGATAAGCTGTTTACAAAACAATGAGAAAAGAGTGCATATATGTGCACATGTCTTCCTGTGAGAATGTATGCACATGATTGTGTGGGTGCTGAGGGTAAGGCTGGCCTAGGCCAGAGAGTCCCTGTAACTACTCTTACAAGCCACATGTCTAGAGCACATACCTAAGAATCTATCCATTCTGATCTTTGTATTCATGGGCAAACTCTAAATCTAGAGTTTGGTTAAGTCAAGCAATAAAGAGCTTCAGAAACAGTGCCCCTGTTAGCCCTCCCAAACTTAGCTCATCCTTTCCCTCAACCTTAAAAAAAAAAGAAAGAAAGAAAGAAAGAAAAAGAAAAAAGAAGCCACACTTGATATAATGCAGCCATTATTTCCACTTGGCCCATCTGAACCTCTCTCAAGGGAGGCTGATGCAAGAGGAGAATATGAGGTCCCTGCCAGTTTTCTACAAACATGTCCTCTGTGGGGAAGGAAGGGATTCATGGGGGCACATGGAAGCCATGGAAAAGACTGGAAAAGAGCCTGACACCCTTGAGTCAGAAAGACCTGAAAAGACCCAGCTTGGTCATGAAGCTGAGAAATGCCTCGACTAGCTCTGCTCACTCAATGGGATAATTGTTTGCAACTGAAACCAATGTGAGCCCATCAGAGAGGCCACTGGGGAAATCTCTACTGTTGGATAAGTAGAGGCAGAGATTCCTCTGCTCCTGAGAAATGAAAGACTTAGTGGTTTTGAAGAGGAAGGGCTGGGAAGATGACACTGTAGCTAAAGAGTTCTCTGTGTATGCATGAGGCCTGAGTTTAGATCCCAGCATTCACCGCCGGGAGATGGGACACAGAAGGGTGCCCAGGGGCTTGCTGGTCAGACAGTCTGGACCACTTGTGAGCTCCGAGCTTGGTGAGACCCTATCTTTTTTTTTTTTTTTTAAACTTTTTTATTTATTTATTTGCCTTGGTGTTTGCCTGGAACTGAAACTACAGACAGTTGTGAGCTGCCATATGGGTGCTGGGAATTGAACCCGGGTCCTCAGGAAGATCAGCCAGTGCTCCTAACCCCTGAGCCATCTCTCCAGCCCGAGACTCTATCTTTATTAGCAAGGGAGCAATGAGCCATGGAGAAAGATAGCTCATATTTATCTCTAGCCTCTGCATATGCAGGCCCACATGCAGCCCCTTGTCCCCATGAATGTGCAAATGAACACACACCAACACTCAGATAAGGCAAGGAGGACTCAGGGATGACAGTGTTAATGACGAAGGCACAGGATGAGTTTTCACAGTAATCTATCTCCTTAGCAGATCTCACTGCAACCCCACAAAGGTGGTGCCTAGAGATCGCTACCTTCATCTAAAAAACAAAACACAAACCCAAGATCTGAATAAGGACATGGCCTATTCAGGGTCCCACCACAAGCTAAGGACACTATTGTTCTACTCATTACTCAATCTGAAAATCTCCAGATGGTCCCTGCCTCCAACCATGCTCTCTCTCAGGCCATATTTGCCCTATTTCCCAATCTCTATGACTCCATTTTCCAAATGGCTCAGCAATCCATCCTTTCCCCCTATGGGCCACCTAGTTCCCATATCAGCCTTCAACTTACTTAGAGCTCTCCTATCATCCTCCTCTATCACTCCCCACTGCTCTCAAGATAAAGCCACAAGTCCCTTCAAGGACTCATCCCTATGTCCTACCAACCCCCAGCCCTGACCTGCTTCCTCCCGCTCTGTCCTAACCACAGAGAGTATCTTTGCATCTTCTACCTTGTCTCTGGGCCTTTGTTTCTCTTACAAGGACTAGCTGCACACATGGAACCATTACTGAGCAGACTATGCCACACTATACTCTTTTATTTAATGTTCCTAGAAGCCTCCAAGACCTTGAGCTAGGACCGTACTCCTAAACACCTTCCGCTTTCTCTGTGCTAGGGGCCACCTGTTCTACTGTAATTGTTTAAGTGCCTTCTCCACCAGACCGAAGTCCCTCAGTGGCAGGAGCTGCTCTTGCTACTACTTATCCCATGAGCACCCAGCCACATAGTTGGCACTCATGGTGTTTCTTGAATGACAGGAGAGAAGGAAAGACAGACAAAATGAAGGATTGTTGGTGAAGGCTAAGAAGCCGGCTCTGTAGGTGAGGTGTTGTCATGGCAAGCACAAAGACCTGAGTTCAATTCCCACAAGATACATTTTTAAAAAGCGGGGGGTGTGATGGTGAACAGTTTTAATCTCAGTGCTGGAGAGGCAAAGACCGGCAGATCCCTGGGGCTCACTGACCAGATACCTGGAGAACTCCAGGGCAGTAAGATGCCTGGCTCAAAAACAATTAAAATTTTAAAAAGATAGATGGCACTTGAAAATTCAATAGCCATGGCTATCCACTAGCCTACATACACACACAAATAGGGTTAGGGGTGGATATTGATTAATTCTCAGTCTCTAAACTCAACCTGGAACCCTAGGGACTCCCATTAGAAAACACAGGTCTCTAAACTCATCCTTAGCTGAGTTTGGGTACAAACTGCAACTCATTCCCAACTGGCCCAGAGCCTATTCTTTTAGTATTCCAGAGATCAGATATCACACACACACACACACACACACACACACACACACACACAGAGAGAGAGCTGAGCACTAAATAGAGAGAAATTGAAGATTACTTCCTTAAAATCAAAATGCCTCCTGGATAAAATCTAAATTTTCGGACAAGATCAAGCCAGTGGCCCCAGTGCTGGTTCTACCTCTCATGAATTTCAGAACAGTCATGATCCCTTGCCCAAGCAGAAAATGTACTCAACTCTCCAAGGAGCAGAGCTTGGATGTTTGAGTTTAGCCATGTTCTTAGAGGTGGGAGAAAAGTACATGGTAAAACTTCCAGTGCTCTGCCCAAATGAATATCCATATCTCCATCTGCACCCCACCAAGCAGTGAGGATGCTGTCTTAGCTTGTGCTCAGCCCCTTGTAATTCAAAGACCCCACAGATACACATCCACCCCCACCCTCGGTTCAGTCCATATTTCCCTTCAGCGCGTAAAGGTGAAGAGGAAACTGATTCCCATTCAAGGTGCACAGAGCAGAGCCTAGTTCTCAAATGTTTTGCCTGAGGAAAGAGAACCCAGCTAAAAGGCAAAAATGGAATGAAATACTGAGCTTTCTATTGCTGGAATCTTCTGGAAGCCGTGATGTGGAAGGAGAAACCAACCTCCCCTTCCCGACCTTAACACATCACCAATGAGCTTTCTCAAACAATGAGGCTACTTAAGGATGCTAGATTCCAAACAGATGACTAAGATGTGAGTTCTCCTTGATCTAGACCAAATATTTACATAGTATCTTCTCTGTCTGAATTTCTCTTTCATTCTTCCATTCATCCCCTTCTCCCTATATCATCCAAAGTGGCCCCGCGTCCTCAAAGACCAAGCTCCAAGTACCATCTCAGGGAAGCTTCCTAGGACCCTGTTACAGACAGAGATGCCCTCTCTCCCCCTGCTTCTTCAGCATTTTACTAACTCAGCTTTGTTATTGTCCTCTGAGGACAGGACAAAAACACCTGTTTTCATCTCTCACAGCACCTGGCATAGGACTATACACTCAGTCAGTGGTTCCCGAAATCAAGGTCATCAGAGAACAGAAAGTTAGCTGAGGTTCAAAGGGGAACTTCCATCAACTTGGAGATGATAAATGGGTCATTACAAGGTGGTATAAACATAGGATATATAGTATTGAAAAATACTAACACATACTATACCAAGTATAAACCTCAAAAACATTAACCTAAGTGAAAGAGCCACTTAGAAAAGAGCAGAGAGGCCAGATGGATTGGTACATCCTTGTAGTTCTAGCCCTTAGGAGGTGGCGGCTAGAGAGCTCATGGCTAGCTCTGGCTACTCAGTGAGTCCAGCTTGGGCTGCATAAGAAACTGTGTCAGAGGGGAGGGTGGGTGGGAATAGACAGAGGGAGGAAAGGGAAAAAGGCAAAAGGAAAGAGAGCAAGCAAGAAGAACTAATTAAGGACATATTGCCTAGTAATCGGATATGAATCATCCAGATTAGGCAAATCCAGAAACAGCAGGTTGAGGTCTGTGACTTACAGACTGAGGAGGGAGAGAAGGGGAAGCACTGTCTTAGCAAAGCATCACAAGTTAAAGGGCTCAAAAACCAGAATTTTATTACCATAGTCTAGAATTAGCAGAACCCTTTTCCTTCTGATGGCTGTAGGCATTAAGGGAGGGAGCCATTCCCAGACTGTTTCTTGCTTTTTGGCACTGGAACTCAGTTCTTTGCATGGCATTTTCCCATGGGCATGTCTGTGTTCTGACTCTACTTTCTATAAGGAATCTGGTCACACTGCATTAGGAGTCTACCTTATTCACCTTAACAAAACACATCTGTGACTCAACTTCCAAATAAAATTACTCAGAGTAACTGGGGACCCAGGCTTCAATGTCAGGATGTGGGCAGATAACAACTCAATTCAATCTGTAACACTGCTAATAGGTTCTTCCTGGGATGACAGAAATGTCTCTAAGGTTAGAAGTTACCCAACTAAAAACCACCAAACTAGTTCCTTTAAATGGTGACATACAGTAGTATGTGAAGCAATTTGAAAGTAAAGGTAGGTGAGCATGGGTTTCAAAAGATATCATGGGTAGGAATGTATGCAAAAAAGATGTAAATGTGTAGAATAAACATATATGCATGTTTACTTTGTGTTCCCTTGACTTGGTTCTTACCTGTCAGGGAAATTCCTTCCAAAGAGAACAAGTGCATGATCCAATCCAACACTGCTTATAAAACTTTAAAAAGAAAAGGCACAACCTGAATGCCAATGCTGAGGGGATGAAATGAACCACGGTCCTGAACTGAGTAAAAAGGGAAGGAGGAGAAGGAACAAAGCTGAGCATCAGTCAGCTTTCTTTTCTCTTGGTCCAAATGTGACCACCTCATGCTCACCTCAGGAAGTCAGCATGCCATATGGCAAACCGTATAACCCCTTAGACTGAGAACCACAGTAAACCTCCCTCAGTTTGTGTCTTACTAGGTATTTTGTCATAGCCATAAGAAAAATAATTTATAAACAGCAAGTATTTAAGGATTTTTTAAATTATTTTTGTGAACCTGATCATTTTTCAGTTTAAGAACTGTAAAGAGTTCATTGTGAGGGCCTGGAGAAGTAGCTTGGTAGTTAATAGCACTGACTGCTCTTCCAAAAGTCCCAGATTCAATTCCCAGCACCCACACAGTAGTTTACAACCATTCATAACTCCAATCCCAGGGAACCTAATGACCTTCTTCTGGCCTCTATGGCACTGCATACACATGGTATGTAAACATGCATTCCTCTAAACACTCATATGCATAAAATAAAAATAAATAAGTAAACTCTTAAAAGCTAATATTAAACATTAAAAGACAAGATAACTGTGATATATTTAGTCAGTACAAAATCATAAAAACATTCTAAATGATCATAAGTACATATGGAAATATATCCATCTATATATACTTTCACACTCCACCATACACAAGTAAAATAGTATAGTCTTTGGAGAGATACCTATGGAGTGAAAAGTATAATTTATCAAAATTTTAAGAAATGTTAAACAAAACTTTCACATTATTTTATAATTCTGTTGATAGGTATAAATCCTACCAAGCATGTAAAGACTTGCACACACCTATTACTGTAGCATTATTTGTAGTAACAAGAAATCAGAAATTTGGTTCCTCTTTAATAGAAAAACAGTAAGTTTTGATCTACTATAATCCCTATAATCCTACGTCTCCATTAAAAGAAATATAGTAGAGCTGGGGAGATAGCTAGTGGGTTACAGTATTATTTGCAAGCATGAGGATCTGAGTTCAAATCCCCAGCACTCATGCAAAAATCCTGCAGAGATATGCATGCCTGCAAACCCAATATTGTAGGTAGGAGACAGTAAGATCCCAAGAGCTTCCTGACAAGCCTGCCTAACTGAAGCTTCCAGTTCAATATGAGACCTTATAAGGTGTAAGATAATAGAAGATAACAGCCAATATTTTCCCAGTTCAATCAGAGAAAGAAAGATCCTATGTTTGAAAGAAAATGACCCCCAAAGAGAGTGCCACTATTAGAAGGTATGACTTTGTTGGACTAGGTGTGGCCTTGTTGGATAAAGTGTGTCACTGTGCGCAGAGGGCACTGAGGTCTTCTATACACAAGCTATGGCCAATGTCACAGTTCACTTCTGTTGCCTATAGATCAAGATGTAGAACTCTCAGCTCCCTCTCCAGCATCATGTCTGCCTATACTCTGCCATGTTCCACTATGATGATAATGGACTAAACCTCTGAACTGTAAGCCAGCACCCATTAAATGTTTTCCTTTGTAAGAGTTGCTATGGTCATGGTGTCCCTTCACAGCAATAGAAACCCTAACTAAAACATCTTATAAAGTGTAAGTAAAAGATACCACCCAATATTCTACTTGGGCCTTCTCATTTGTATACACAAGTTCACATATCCATGCATTCACCTGCACATACCACACACACAACACATACCAATCATATAGCATACATACTTGAGCATGCACATAACACACAGTACTATGAATGGGCTAATATAAAGAAAGGCTGATGAAAATGTCTTACTTAGGGGCTGGAGAGATGGCTCAGAGGTTAAGAGCACTGACTGTTCTTCCAGAGGACCTGAGTTCAATTCCCAGAAACAACCATCTATGATGACATCTGGTGCCCTCTTTTGTATGCATAATAAATAAATGAATCTTTTTTTTAAAAAAAAAGGAAAGGAAGAAAGAAAGAAAGAAAATGTCTTACTTAGCTGCCCCTTAATGCTATTATAAGGAGCATAAACAAAATCAACCTGGGAAGAAAAGGGTTTATTTAGCTTACACTTATAGTTCACTATGAAGGGAAGTCAAGGAACAGACTTCAAACAGGAACCTAGAGACAAAAATCAGGACCACTTACCAAGGGTGGCACTGCCCATAAAGGGCTGGGTCCTCTCATATCAATTATCAATCAATAAAATGCCCTCAGGCTAATTTAATGGAGAAAATTCCTCAATCACTACTCCCCTTCCTGAATAACTCTAGCTTTCACTAATTTAATAAAGAATTAGCCAGAACAGGGGGCTGGAGAGATGGCTCAGTGGTTAAGAGCAATGACTGCTCTTACAGAGGACCCAGGTTCAGTTCCCAGCACCCACATGGCAGCTAACAACTGTCTGTAACTACATGATCTGGCATACATGTAGGCAAAATACCAATGCACATAAATAAAAATAAATAAATTTTTAAAAATTAGCCAAAACAACAAATAATTTTTAAGTACAAAATAATATGACAAGTATGATCTCATATTCTAAAAAACTCTATAACTTTAATATTTACATAGTTTGGCCTGAAAATAACATTAATTGCTTTGATACTGTCCATACTGCATTTCCAAATGACATAAAGTAGGTCAAAGTGCCCAGTAGGACTCCATTTGGGTAAATATACAAAGTTAAATATCTATATAAAACATAAAGTTCATGGTAAATGCTCACTCCCTGGGCTGTTGTTTTCTTTAAGATGACATCCTGGTGATAAAGGGATCCTTACAGTCCCTAACAGTCCCCAACTTCTTCCAAGTGCCTAGTTTTCCTTAGCTCGGCAAGGGTCCATGTGAGGCCACCAGGCAGTTGACAGCTTCCTCCCATTGATTTTTTTCTCTTGACTCCCAGTGAAGGGCAGCCAGAAGGAATAAGCTGGAGACAAA
Organism: Sigmodon hispidus; assembly: GCA_004025045.1. Classification (NCBI taxonomy): domain Eukaryota; kingdom Metazoa; phylum Chordata; class Mammalia; order Rodentia; family Cricetidae; genus Sigmodon; species Sigmodon hispidus. The sequence goes on from PVIH01014757.1 coordinate 47,911, forward strand.
GACGAGGTGCACATCCTTCCTGACTATGCAGGCAGCCCTGGCTGCAGGCCCAGGGAAGAGACAGAGCCGGAACTGGAAAGCCAATCCCAGCAGCCTTATCAGGCAGGTTCAGGCCTCACTCTGAGGTCCTGCAGACTGACTCTACAGGCCCAGAAAAAGGTACAGTTGGGCCCACACAGGACACGGCTGTTACAGGGCATGTTTGAGATACAGTTAGGTCAAACTGGGCATGGCGGGAGAGCAGAAGCGAGTTTCCTCCCTGGGGCAGCGGTTTTTAAGGTCAATTCTTGTTACATTTGGGAATCAACTCTGGGGAATTCCCTCTTACATCACTCTTTGCTGTTTTTCTGACCCTGCAAAATACAAACAATAGCGGCTATTTATTGCACTCTCACAGCATGGTAGGCACTGAAATTTCCTTGAGGTCCATCATGTTACTGAATTCTATGCATGGCCACCATTATCAGCTCTATGCTATGGATAAGGAGAGTTAGACTTGCAAAGATTAGGGGACTTGGCAAAGCTTACAACTTGTCTTAACATCTCTTCCTGTTACTCTGATAAAAATACCCTTGGAAAAACAACTGAAGGGAGAAAAGATTGTATACTAGCTCACAGTGCAAGGGTACAGCCATCATGGCAGAGAAATCCAGGCACAGGGAGCTTGAGGCTACAGGTCACATCTCATTCAAGAAAATAAACTGGAGACAAAAAAAAAAAAAAAAAAGTTTCCATCACAGGAAATTAAAGAGTAATAAATGCATGTACCCAGTCAGCTCTTCCTCTAACACAGTGCACAAGGAATGGTGCCATCCATGGTGGGCGGGCCTTTCCACCTCAATACAATCAAGATAGCCCCCCATAGGCATGCTCAGAGTATTGTCTCTTAGGTGACCATCACACATCTCTAGAGACTAGAAGAAGCCAGGTTTTGGTCCTTGCTAGCCTCGATTACCCTCATTACGTTACATAATCAGGGACTGAGAAGATAGAAGGCTTGGTGTTTTGAATAGGAGTGTTCTCCACAGGCCCACATATTAGAAAGGTTGGTGCCCAGTTAACAGAACTATTGGGGAAGGATTAGGAGGTGTGGCCTTGTTGGAGAAAGTATGTCCCTGGGGTGGGCTTTGAGGTTTCAAAAGCCTACACCAGGCCCCATGTTGCTCAACCCCACACTCTCTGCCTGGGGACCAGACGAGAGCTTTCAGCCACTACTCCAATGTCGTTGCCTGCCCACTCAAATCCCCACTACGGTGACTGTGGGCAAACTCTCTAAAGCTGAAGCAAGCTTCCAATTAAATGTCTCCTTTTACAAGTTGTCATGGTCATGGTGTTTCATCAGAGCAATGGAACTGTAAAACAGAAGGAGACAGGAAGGACATGGTAGAAATGCTGTGCTCCTATTTACCAAGAAGAGTTCAAAGCATACCAAGCCGGGAAAGGTAAAATAATTTCTTCATTAAGAGGCTTGGAATATGGGGTGGAGGTGATAGGGTAGTCAGTAAAATGCTTGCAGGACATGCATGAAGACCAGGTTCAGTCCCCAGAAACCACATGTGGGGGAGGGGCACAAGGTCGATCCCTGGGGTTCTCTGGCCAACCCAGCCTATTCAGTGAGTTCTAGAACATAGGCCTTACCTCAAAAATACACAAGATGGACAGCTGCAGAGGAACAACACCATGGTTGAAATGTGGCTTCTACACAAACCACATGAATATGCACAAACATGTATCTGTAAACATAGAGAGAAAGAAAGAGAGACAGGCAGACAGACAGACTGACCAACAGACTGACTTAGACCAACTTGGACTTTGGAGTCAAACAGACCAGGCTCACATTGATCTCTTTGACTCTCACCCAGGTGACCGTGAAAAAATGTTTCAGGGACTCCTTTGCAAGCAGACTAACACAGGTCCCTGTATCTCACAGTGACTGTGGCGATGACATTAACCAGCTATGTAAAGGTTGCAGACTGGGCCTGTTGTGCAGGTATCTGCAACATTGCAGTGACGATTCCTAGTTATCCTCACCCCTAAGTGCTCTAGCAGAGTGGCCATCAGGGATGTTGTCACAGAACTTAGGTAAGACTGATAAGCAACAACCACACAGGTTTCTCAATATGTTTTGTTCTTGTCACTTTCTCACTGGTAATGCCTTGCACCATCAAAGATGCTCAGAAAGTACGCTTTAGAAGGAAGTGGTAGATACAGGCCTGGAAGTCCAGCTAGAGGTTGGTGTAGGAGCATCAGTCAATTAAGGACATTCTGGACAACTTAGTACAAAACCATGTTTCAAAATAAAAAGTAAAAAAGAAGACAGAAAGCACAGTTTAGTGACTGAACACTAGCTTGGCATGTGAGGTTCTAAGTTCAATTCTCAATAACAGACACACACATAGAAACACACACACACACACACACACACACACACACACACACACACGATAGGGGGAAGGGAGAGAGACTGGAGAGATGACACAGCAGTTAAGAGCATTAGGTGCTCTTCCTGAAGCTCTGTGTTCAATTCTCTGAACCCACATGGAGGTTCACAGCTGTCTGCAACTCCAGTTCCAGGGGATCTGACACCCTCTTGTAGCTTCTGTGGGTACCAGGTATATATGCAGTGCACAGACATACATGTAGGGAAAGCATCCATACAGATAAAACACAATCACAAAAACTTAATAATAAAGTTAACACATATTGAAAACCTACTTGACACTGAACTAAATTTTTTTAATATAGCATCTCTAAGCCATAAAAAAATGCTGTCATATTTGTTTCCTGGGTTCTAGAGAAGCTTGCTTTATCAAAGATCTGGAGGCCAAAAGAATAAAATGTGGTTTTCTGTGTCAAAATCAAGGCACCAACAGGGGAGGACATGCCTCTTCCAGCACAGGTGGTTGCCACTGTTCCTTGGCTTATGCAGACACCACTCCATGTTCTGTCTACGAAATGCCATCATCACCTCCTGCCTGGAATCAAATCTCCCCTTGCCTCTTTCTTAAAGGCAGAGCCTCTGGGATTCAGTATTCACACATCTTGCTCCTTTCCATCTTGGAAGCTGCCTGACATTCTGGGTAATTGTGTAGCTTCATGCTTTCAGAAAACCATAACTAACTATTAATACCGAGACCAACTTTGAACAATGGATCCTGAAAAAGCACTGTTTCCAGTAATTGAAAATAATGCTGCCTTAGTTCTCTCAGGCTGCTATAGCAAAATACTACAGGCAGAGTGCCTTATAAACAACAGAAACTAATGTCTCACGATTCTAGAAGAGTTGGTATTGGCCAAGAGCCACTTTGCTTCCTAGGCACCAATTCTAACTGCATCTTCACTGGCAAGAGCATCCTATCTCCCTGGAGAGTCTTAAAAGGCCACATAACTCAAGTTATGAATGCACAGACTGCCTGACCCAATCACCTCACAAAACCATGCCTAACACATCACCTTTTGGACCTACAATTTTAATACATGGACTTGAATAAGAGCATAAGAGTCCAGTCCATGGTGATTAGACAGCCTGCTTATGCTCAAGTGTAATTGAGAATCTGACTTGCACAGACATCCTATCAGACACTCTTGATTTTACATTTGTTCTGCAAAGCCAGGGCATCTGCATGACATGGGAACTGTAAAGTGAAATAAATCTGTCTGTAAGCTGCAGTGCAAAATTACATCTCAAACAGAACTTCTGGGTCATTCTAGGGCAAAGCAGCTAACACAGCGCTCAGAATTCATATGTACTCGGGCATTCACTCATTGCTTCGATGGAGTAGGACGGGTTCTGCTCTTCATATTTCTCACCAAAAAAAAAAATGTCTGCGAAAATTTCCAGATACTCACAGGCAGCTTCCATCAAACTCTGTCCTCCCCACCCATCCATCCAGCTGCTTCCTTGGCACCAAGATTCACAGGATTAACTGCAGAGAACCAGGAGCCCAGCTGCATGCAGGCTTTGGAAAAACATTTTGAATACTTGAGATCTGCCAAATACTTGGTTAAAGTATGATATCCTTTAATTTCTTGGGCCATGTGTATTTTAAGTGAAATGTAATCCATATGTCTATGATTCATTTACATGCAACCCGGCAAAGCACAGTCTGCTAAGGGCAATTAGACGCCAGCTAAGCCTTTCCTAGCATCTCTGTGACCCAGGAAACTGAATTTTGCCAACAATCAATGAAATTCTGATCAGAAAGGGCCAAAGAGAGGTGTCCTCTACTCTATATGAGATGTTAAAGCCTGTTTGTGGTGTGGGAAGATACTGAATGGAGCACAGTGGCAGGAACATTGTGCTTGGCTCTTATTTGAATTAGATGAATATTTCTACAGAAACCCCATGGAAGAATAATGTGGGAATAAGAAGTAATGAGTGATTCAAATTCATAGCCGTTGAAGAAAGCCCTCTGCCTAATGACTCACCACTGCTCTGATCTTCTATCTCTAAAGAGTCCAAGTAGGGCTAAGGGGAAAGGAAGAAAATCAGAAAACTGATAACGAACAGATGTTAGCCAGTGTGG
>PVIH01014758.1:0-38245 GCA_004025045.1 Sigmodon hispidus
AAATAATTCTCTAATAAAATTAGAAATGGTAGAACAAAAGTTCCAATTGGTTTTGAGTGATAGTAAAGACAAATAATAGACAAGCAAGAACAAAATGTTATCTATCCACTAAATGGATATCTATATTAACCTATGTGATACACAGTAACTCCAACTACACTAAGATTTTGGTGGCTTTTGTGGTTAGTTTTCTTTTTGAAACATACTCTTACTAAGTGTCACTGGCTATTATCCTCAAACTTGTGTGAATCATTTTCCTAAGCCTCCTGAGTGCTATAGTTACTGCATATGGAACCATATCTTTCTTATTTGGGTTTAGCTTAGTTTTGATTTTGTGAGACAGGGTCTCATGAAGACCAGGCTAGCCTTGAATTCCTGATTCAGCTGTCTTGATTTCAAGTGCTGAGATTGATTGTAGGCATTCAAACTATTCCTGGCTTATCCCCAATATTTAATTAGGATGCAATTAAAATTGATAGCTGGAATTGTAGAATCTAAGGTAGTTGGCACAATGAAAATATTTAAGAGATTTCTGGGCTTGGTTACATTGACTGTTTTTATTTATTAAAAAAAGAATGTTCTTTTCACAAATGTACTCCCTTTATATTTTAATCACTTTAAAATTAAATTATAAAATTAATCACTTTAAATGGATCCTCATATTGCCACCTGGTAGAGCTCTATGTTTTTCTAAGACAGAATGAGATAGTATAAGTGTGACTAAGTTTGGATATCTAGTATTGGTTCTGGATCAGATATTATCATTTGCCTTCAGCTTCTTCGGGGGTCAAGATGGCAATAAATATATTGCTCAGAGGGTTGTAGGAACATTAAAATAAGATGATATGACAAAATGTTTCAAGAAATAAGTAACTTGATGGATGTGGTGGTATGTAGCTGTGCCTTTAATCCCAGGCACAGGTAGAGGCAGGTAGGTCTCTGTGAGTTCAAGACAAGCCTAGTCCACATAGTAAGTTCCAGAACATTCAGAGCTATGTAGATATACTAAGTAACATAACTATGTTGTAGTATGTTTTTCCCGGCCTGTTTGGGTCCGGAGATTTGTGACCTGGCACACGTGTGGTGCTGGCGGTGTGGAGCCTGATCTGTGCGCCCGCAGCTTTTGCCCCCCAAAAGAAATGAATCACACGCTTATATACTTTACACTGCTTGGCCCATATCTTAAGCACATTACTAGCTAGCTCTTTCTTCTTAAATCAACCCATTTCTATGAATCTACCCACCACGTGGCTTGCAGCCCGTGGCTCACCTGAATTCCTACATAACTATAGTTAGTTTTATTTTTGAATTGTACTGTAATTGTGTATTAAAAAATGGAACTACTGAAAATATTGACTTGAATTTTGAAAGTCTGGTAAAGTCTTTTTAGAATATGATGACATTTATGGTGTTTGAAGAGATGGTTCAGTGGTTAAGAGCCCCCAAGTCATTTCCCAGCACCTATGGCAGGCAGCTTACCACTGTATATAACTCCAACTCAAGGGAGATCTGAAGCCTCAGGCCTCCAAGGAAATCTGCACACATATGTGCATATCCACACACAGACATATAATTAAAAATAATAAAAGCAAAGCTTTAAAAGTTACAAATTTTCTAAAAAAATGAAAACATCTGCCAAATAATAGGGCATTTTTGTATATATATTTAATAGTATTTTGATCATATTAATCCATATTATCACTTCTTGCCCTATCCAAGGCCTACTTAATCTCTTCTCTGCAAATATGCTCCCTCTTTTATGTTAATCTCCTTTCTATTTGTTACCCAATGAGTTTCACTTGGATTATTTATGGGAACATAGGCATTTTCATAGTAGCTACACCACTGAGGAAAACGTCTCCATTCCTCATAAACTGTTAATTATTTAGAACTTCTCAGAAAGTATGGGACTTCATGATCTCTCTCTTCCAAAACAGGATATTAATGGGTCCAGTTCTTACATAAGTAATCACAGCTGCTGTGAGTTCAAGAGTACACCAAATAGCATTTCTGGAAGTTGTTGCTCCATACCACTCCCTGCTCCATACCATCCTCCAGCTCTTAGATTCTCCATCCCTTCTTCTGTGTTGTTGAGCACTGAAAGTGTGATATAACTGTCCTATTTATGGTACAGCATTCAACTGTCATTTTTCTCTGTATTTTAATGAGTTAGGGTTAGGGCTAGGAAATAAAGAATGCAATTTATTAAGAAATAAAATACATTCTTAATACAAAGGAAGAAGGAAAGTTATTTTGTCAAAAAAGGCACAAATTTATATATAGAAAGTCCCAAAGGTTAATAAAAGTCAACAAATTTAGCAAAGTCATTAGACAGAAAAATCAAAGCATGAAAACCAATTGTTTTTCTATATACTTAAGAGTGAACAATTTGAAAAAGTTGAGAAATTTCATATAGTCTAACATATAAAATACTTTTGAATAAAGTTAAATAAGTAAGCAAAGCAAAACATTTATACACAGACAACTACAAAATACTACAGACACGAAGATATGAATAAATACAAAGACATCAATAATGGTGGATTAGAAAACTTAATAACATTAAGATAAGGATATTACTAAAAAGCAATTTACAGATTCAATGCAAATCATATAAAAATCTCAAAGTAGAAGAGAAATGTCAAGATGTGGTGGGAGGGGGAAGGGACCTTGAATGAGGATATACAGGGATGGGAAAAAAAAATTTCAGAGGGAAAGCTGAACACATAGTAAATATATGTGTAGCAATCTTATTTGCATTACCACCCTTGATAAGCCATGCTTATGATTCTTATCCTGTTCATAGTTATTGTTAACTCTTCCTCATTTTAAATTCATGTTACTGTTTTTTTTATTAAATACAAAATAAAGAAGGAAAAAAAAGAAAACAACAAAAAAATCTCAAAGTATATTTCACAGAAATAGAAAAACCCATCCTAAAATCCAAATGTAATTACAAAGAACTTCAAATAAAAAAATCTTTAAAATTTCACTTTTTTTAAGTATTAAGGGGAGCACCAGGAACTATTTGAGTGCAATAGTGTTACACTTTCTGTAGCCTTTCTTCTTTTTTTTTCATTCTCTGGCAGAATGCTTAGCTACCACAAATTTGTCAGAAACTTATAAAAAAAAATTCTGCCATGAAAGGATTATTTTGGGATTGTCACGAAGGTTCGGCAGGTAAAGGCATTTGCTATCAAGTCAGACGACCTGAGTTTCCCTACTGAGACCACAATTTAAGAGAGAACCGACTCCCCGAAAGTTGTTCTCTGACTGATATATATCCTCTGTGGCATGTAGCCTACAATTTTCTCATTTACATGATTTACTTGCTTTAAGTATATATTCATAGTTGCACTTAAAACCATTACACTGTATAAATGAGTATTAATCATACCAATGCTCATGATGACAATAAACAAGTGGCTACTCTCTGTAGCTCCTGTGTTCCTTCCAAGGCAGAGACATTTTTTTCAAGTTTCTGATAAATTTTTGGCAGCTAAACTTTCTGCCAAAAAATGAAAAGAGAGAGAGAGAGAGAGAGAGAGAGAGAGAGAGAGAGAGAGAGAGAGAGAGAGAGAGAGAAGGGCACAGACTGCGTAAAACCATTGCACTCAAATAGTTCCTGGGGTGCCAAAGCTTCTTGCTTACTCTGACTTTGTGGATTTGTACTAGAATCCAAGTTAAGTGTGATGACCTCTGAGAGAATTGCACTTTTGTGATATTTTCTTAGTTAATATCGAAAGTCAGAATCTGGCCACAGTCCAGGGAAAAATTATATTACTTGGTCTTTACACTGCAGAACTTTCTGGGCCAGTGTATACTTATTAACATCTGAAAAGCTTATTTTCCCCAATTATCTGAGTACTGAGCCTGTCTGTGATTCCTAAAAGAACATTTCAGCTCTCCTTGGTAGTGCCTCCATAACAAAACTCAGCCTTTAAGTAAACAATTAGGCAGATTTATGGGCCTACAAAATACAGAAGAAAAAACCCTATCTAATATCCCTACCACTTTTCTTACCTCTGTGCTGTTATTGTGGAAATAAAAATGAAATATAAAGGATCTGACTCCTTCGAATCCTGAGAACAGAGGTTGCTCCTATACCTATATACAGCTCTTAATGGAAAGATGGTAACAGATTCTGCTGCCTCCACAAGGTCTCTTTGCCTACAGCAGTAAACCTCTCCTGGGAACAACTTTGTTTCTCTAGCCACAGAAAAACACTTTTCAGACACAACTCTATGAAATATAATATATTTACACAATGGAATATTACTTAGCTATTAAGAAAAACTATAATAATGGATAAGTACATAAAAATATACTTGATAGTGAAAATATAAAATGTGAAGCTCCACAGCTTCTGTTCTAAATAACTACTCTAACTGCATAGAAGTTCATTGAGTTATAGGGTGTTTATTTCCAATGTTTTTATAATAAAATCTAAAATAAATAAATTCAAATTGAAATTATGAAAGTCACAGCTGAAAAATAAAGCTAGATATAATCATTCTTAATAAGGTAACTCAGATTTTAAAAAAAGACAAATGCCACATGTTGCCTCACCTGTGGATGTTAGCTTAGATTCTTTTTTTCAATTATAATTGACTTTTCCCATGTATCCCCCTGATCCCCGTCCCTTCCCTCTTCCCAATCAGCCTTTGGCCTCCCCCCTCCCTATTCCCCCCATCTCCTTCCCCAAAAGGGCAAGAAGTCGCAAGGTAGGTCAGCTCAGTATGACACATCCACTCCAGGTAAGTCCGATTTCCTCATCTCAATATCAAGACTGGGTTAGGCGCTCCTCTGCAAGGAATGGGCTCCAGTGTGCCAGCCCATTTACAGAAACACAGTCTGATCCCACTCCTCAAGGCTCCACATACTGCCCATGCCAATCAACAGTTTCCCACTCTTGGAGGGGCTAGCTCCTTTTCCTGATGGTTCCCCAGCAGCTGTTCTTGATTCAGTGAGCTCCTCAGAGCTCCAGCCAGCCATCTCTATGGGTCTCCTCCTCATAATCCCTATCCTCTTGTTCATATGGACTCTCTTGCTCTCAGCTGGACCCGGTCCTCAGCCATGGATCTCTGCCTCCACCTCTATTCATTGTTGGATGTAGGTTTTGTGATGGCACTTGGGGTGGTTATCCATTTGATTATATGGGAAGTCCTGTTTAGGGATCCCCTACACTATGGGTTGGAGACATAGCTAGGGATATCCTGTGAGTTCTTAAGAGGTTTCCTTAGCACATGGTTCTTTCCAACCAAACATTGGCTTCCTCTATCAAGATATTCATCTTTTTTTCTCCCTCTTTGTTGCCTCTCTCATTCAACCATCTTCTCTCATGATTTGTTCCCACCTGTTCTTGGATGCCACCTGTTATAATCCCAATTTGCTAAGGAGATCTTTATTTTCTCTTCCTGGGGGAATCTCTGGAAGTCTCACTCCAGTTCCTTCTGATCCCAAAATGTTCAGGGGTTATGATTTGCAACTTGGGTATTCTTTGATTTTTGTTTAAAGTCCACTTATAAGTGAGTACATCCCATGACTATCTTTCTGGGTTTGTGTTACCTCACTCAGGAAGATATTCTCCTAATCCATCCATTGGCCTGAAAATTTTAGGATGTCATTCTTTTTTACTGCTGAATAGTACTTCATTGTGTAGATGTACCAGTTTGTTAAACCATTCTTCAGTTTAGGGGCATCTAGGCTGTTTCTAGGTGCTTTGCTATTACAAATGATGCTGCTATGACCCCCAAAAGTTGTACTACTGGATCCTTGAAGAGATTGATTCCCAAGTGGTTGTACAAGTTTACACTCCCATCAACAATGAAGGACTGTTCTCCTTGCTCGACATCCTCTCCAGCATAGGCTGTCATCTGTGTTTTTGTTCTTAGCCAATCTGACAGGTGTAAGGTGGTATCTCAAAGTTGTTTTGATTTGCATTTCTCTGATGGCTAAAGATGTTGAGCAATTTTTAAGTGCCTTTTGGCCCTTTGTAATTCTTCTGTTGAGAATTCCCTTTTTAGTTCTGGACCCCATTTTTAATTGGGTTATTTAGTGACCTAATTTCTTGAGTTCCATATATATTTTAGAGGCCTGTAGTAGAATTATATTATTACATTGTAAATAATTGTCCTGCCTACTAGCTTAATAAAAACTCAAATTGGATAAAGGCAGACAGGTAGTAGCACAGCCACCAGACTGGGAAAACTATGGGCACAGGAAGAGTAGAGCAGAGACACCACAGAGATGCCAAGATATCCAAAGGAAAGAAGTTAAAATGCTGCTTAGAAAAGGTATTAAGCCACATGGCTGAACAAGATAAGAATCATGAGTTGAGTTAAGATGAAGGAGTTAGTAAGTTATATGTTTGGGCCCTAGGTCAATCAGCATAAAATTAATGGAAGCATCTATGTGTCTCTGTGGGACTATGAAACTGCAGGTCTGTGGGCCAGAACCTCAGGGCCAGGCCAGAAAGTCCAGGCCAGATATATAATACAACAGAGATCAGTCCTCTGTCAGATATAGGGTTGGTGAAGATCTTTTCCCATTCTGTAGGCTGCTGTCTTATTGACAGTGTCCTTTGCCTTACAGAAGCTTCTCAGTTTCACAAGGTCCCACTTATTAATTTTTGTTCTTAGTGTCTGTGCTACTGGTGTTACATTTAGGAAGTGGCCACCTGTGCCAATGCATTAGAAGGCATTTCCCACTTTCTTTTCTATCAAGTTCAGTGTGGCTGGGTTTATGTTAAGGTCTTTGATTCACTTGGATTTGAGTTTTGTGAAGGTTAATAGGTTTAGATCTATTTGCATTCTTCTACATACTACCATCCATTTATGCCAGCACCATTTGCTGAAGATACTATTTTTCTTCCATTGAATATTTTTGGCCTCTTTGTGAAAAATCAGGTTTTCAGAGGTGTGTGGTTTACTGTCAGGGTCTTCGATTTGATTCCATTAATCCACAAGTCTGTTTGTATGCCAATACCAGGCTGTTTTCTACTACTATAGCTCTATAGTATAGCATGAAGTCAGGGATGGTGATTCCTCCTGAAGTTCTTTTATTGAGCAAGATTATTTTGGCAATCCTGGGTTTCCTGTTATTGCATTAAAAAGTTGAGTATTGTTCTTCCAAGGTCTGTAAAAAATTGTGTTTGGATATTGATGGGAATTGCATTGAATCTGTAGATTGCTTTTGGTAAAATGACCAATGATTGTTATTTTTGGTGGTAGAATTGTGTATTTTCCTTCTTTGGGTTTTTCTTTTGTGGGATTATTGATTGCTTGTGGTTTCATGAGTGTATCTGCTTTCCTTAGGTTGGAATTTTCCCTCTAGTGCTTTCTATAAGGCCAGATTTGTGGATAGATATTGTTTAAATCTGGTTATGTCATGAAATATCTTCTTTACTCCATCTATGGTGATTGATAGTTTTTCTGGGTATAATATTCTAAGTTGGCAGCCATGCTCTGTTAGTGTCTGTATAACATCTGACCAGGACATTCTTGCTTTCATTGTTTGCATTACATAGTCGAGTGTTATTCTGATGGATCTGCCTTTATAGGTAATTTGACCTTTTTCCATTGTAGCTCTAAGTATTTTTTCTTTGTTCTTTAGGTTTAGTGGCTTGATTATTATGTTGCAAGCAGACTTTTTTGGGGATTCTAGCCTATTTGTTGTTCTGTAAGCTTCTTGTATCTTTATAGGCATTTCCTTCTTTAGGATGGAAAGTTGTCTTCTATAATTTTGTTGAATATATTTTCTGTGCCTTTGAGATGGTATTCTTTTCCTTCTTTGATTCTAATTATTCCCAGGTTTGGTCTTTTCATAGTATCCCAGATTTTCTGGATTATTGTGTTATGACTTTTTTGGTTTTAGTGTTTTCTTTAACTGACATATCTATTTCCACTATTCCACTCCAAAGATTCTCTCTTCCATCTCTTGTATTCTGTTGGTTATGCTTGCATCATCTGTCATTCCAGTTCATTTCTTCATGATTTCTATTGCCAGCTTTGCCTCAGTTTGTACCTTCTTTATTACTTCTATTTCAATTTTTAATTCCCAGAATGTTTCTTTCACTTGTTTGTTTTCTTTTTCTTGGTTTTCTTTATTTTTTTCAGGGATTTGTTAATCACTTCTAATTTTTGGTTTCTATTTTTTTCTATTTCTTTAAGAAAGTTTTTAATATCCTCTGTTAAAGCTTCTATCATCTTCATAAACTTGTTTTTAAGGTCATTTCCTTCTGTTTCCTCTTCATTGTTATGCTCAGGTCTTGATGTTGTAGAACCACCAGCTTCTATCTGATGGTGTCTTGTTCTTTATATTGTTATATGTATTCTTGCACTGGCATCTGCCCATTGCTTCCTCAGTTAATTCTTAGTCACCAATTGGTCAGCTCTAAGTCAGTTGTAGGCCCAGGGATTGCTCTTAGTTGCCTCTTAGTTGGCTGTAGGCCAAGGAGCTGTGTATCTCCAGTTGTCACAGGGGTTGTTCTTAGTCAGTTCTTATAGTTGGCTCTTAGTCAGCTGTCGACCAGGAGGCTTCCGGTTCTGGTTCTCTAGATGTCAGTGTGGGATGATGCAGATTGCCATTTTGGCAGGATTTGGCCCATGGGATATCTCTCCAGCTGTGTTTTGCTGGGAATTGGACTTGAGCAGGCTCTCCCAGCTTTCTTTGGTTTATGGTGGAGCTGGGTGTGTCCTCAGGCTAGATTTTGAAGACCACGGTCTCTACCTGGCCTGTGGGTTGGGGTGCTGCTCACCTCTTAGTCACCTGTGGACCAGGAAGCTTCAGGGTCTCCAGTTGTCGTTATGTGATGATAACCTTAGCTTAAGTTTCATTTGGATGCCTATTGAGATTAGAAAACTACTAAATTCTTAGTCACTGTTCTATTGCTTTGAAAAGACACTATGAATATGACAATTGTTGTAAAGAAAACCATTTAATTGAGGCTTGCTTATAGTTTCAGAGATTTAGTCCATTGTCATCATGGAAGGGAGCATGGTCTTGGAGAAACAGCTGAGAAATTTACATCCATATTTACAGGCAGCAGAAAGAGAGATCCAAGAGGCCAGGCTTGGGCTTTTGGAACTTCAAAACCCACTCCCAATAATATACTTTTCTCCAACAAGGCCATACCTTCTAGTGCTTCTCATATAGTACCAATTCTTAAATGGCTAAGCATTCAAATATATGAGCCTTTGAGGGTCATTCTTCCTCCCCCACCCAAGGGCTTTTCTGTGTAGTTCTGTGTGTCCTGGAACTCACTCTGTAGTCCAGGATGGCCTCAGAGATCTGCCTGCCTCTGCCTCCCCCTCTTGTGTGTTAGGATTAAAGGTGTTTGCCACCAACAACCAGCTGACAGACATTTTTATTTAAACTACCACAAGGGCCATGGAGAGAAGCTTTCAAGAGAAGGTCCCAAAGATCCCCAAACATTACAGGCCATTGCCATTGCTCTTGGACACCCTCTATAACTTAATAGCAGGACCATATTGCTGAAGATATCTCATACTGAATCATAGATACTGATAATCAAGCTACTGCAGACATAGAAGCTTCATCCCTACTGGCTAGCTGTTGCAGTGCCAGAAGGTGTAATCATACTACCAGAGAAAAGTAATAGTCAATTATATCCATCTATGACCCCTGTGAGCCACAATAATGACTAGCCTGGCAAGCCATGCCCTCTCATGTAATAGTACCATAAATATCATGGGAGAAACCAACAATTTTATGATTGGATTTAAATTCCACTCAGCAAGATGAAACACATACCTGTGCATCATTGTTGGATCAAGAACAAACCTATAACTAAAATTATAAGCCTTACTTGAGAACCTATCACTATCATTTTGCCAAATGCATATAGTATTAAACCAACTCCTATGATTGTTAGTCACGTAGATCAATGCATCTTTCAGTCCTCATCTAAGAAGCTTCTATTTAAAGTATATAGTGATTAACACAGAGACTAGACTGACAATTGACCAAGAAGCAGAGATTAAGAAACTGCACAATGCTGAACCCTAAATGGAACATACATACCATACCCTCTCCTTCTAAAGCTCAGGAATCATTGCATTAGAAGGGACAGAAAGGCTGTAACAGCCAGAGGCAGGGGATGCTACAAGAAAATATCTGGATATAGCAGAACAGCTAGTTGTACATATCAGCTCACAATGCCTGTCACCCAGGACTCAAAGACAGGAAGACTATAAGATACATAGTGAAATAATCTTTAAAAAATAGTAAGTCTGCCAGCTATGTACAACTACATTTACTGTAGAACTATTCCGAATAGTCATTATGAAATGATCCTATGGAGATTTATTCATCCATAAAAGAACAAAATTTAGCCATTGGCACAAAGAATGAAATTCTGCCATTTGCAGAAAAAAAATAGGCAGAAATGGAGGTCTTCTGTATTCACTGGATCTAACACAACTTCATAACTGCTATCAAAAAAATGTTAAATCCAACTGACTATCCAGAAAGTAGAAGCACTTCTTGAAGATTCTTACTTAAACTTAGGAATTCCTTAAATACATTCCATGTTAAGAAAATTCAGGAGGTATCACTAAAACAACTTTTTTAAGACAGGGCCTTAATTTGCTTTATAACTCAGGCTGCCTCAAACTTATAATCCTCCTACATCAGTCTTGAGAGTGTTTGATTTAGAAGCAAACAACACACTTAGCTCTGTAAAACGCCCGGAGAGGGCATTAATGCATATAAATTAACAAAAATGGGAGAGAAGGTAAGACTATATTGCCAGCTGCTCATGATTAATGTAATGTAAATTGTAATGGTTTGGGAACTTCAAATTTTTCTTGAAAAAATAATACCATTTACAATATACAGAAAGAATTTTGGAGAAAGCATCTGAGGTTGATGGTAAGAGCTCTGGCCTGGAATTAAATTGTAATAAGGCCATGTTCCTTTTCTTGGCTTCAGTTTCTTTTAATGTAAAATCACAGATTTCATTGATTGCTGTCTTGTGTTTCCTGTGTTGACCTGCTAATTTCAAAGGGCACATTTAGCATCCTTCTGAGGCAACCATTTCCCCCAGCTGTTTCCTGTTCCCAAAGAAGCTTCCCTTTTCTCTGCATTGCCTGCCTACCTCTGAACAAGCTCTCTACAGCTGAGCCACATCTCCAGTCCTATTCAAATTGTTTATTGCCACAGATTAACGGGCATTCTGTGGTTTCCATTTATGCAGATGTCTTTGTTTTCTCTTACATTTCATTGCTTTTTCTCTGCTAGTTCATTTCTCAGTAGACTCTATTGTTCTTTGATCCAGCCTCCTATTAATAGACTTTTGTTTTCTTGGTCACCTCTCTCCCAAGCTCATCATTTCTGAGAACTGTGCTTTTTACTCAGTGCTCAGAGAACTCTACTATTTTATTTCATCTGGAACGCCTCCAAATATAACAGTGCAAGTACTTCATGGCCCTGCATCTGGTGCCTTTTCTAGTTTTGGTCTCTGTGGCTTATTTAAGAAGATCATTTCTTTACTATTAAATCTTCCATACACTAAGATTTAAAGAATCTTCCCACACACACCCCATCCCCCCTCAGTTTACTGAGGCAGAGCTTATTCTATGTAGTCCAGGCAGGCCTCAAATGTGTGTCCTACAGCCTTAGTCTCCCAAACTCTGAGGTCATAGGTATGTACCAGCAAAGTTGCATAAAAATGTTATTCATTATTAGCACATACCCATTGTATGAAATGATGAGTTTTATAATGACACTTTCATACATACAAATCATGTACCTTGCTCATATTTATCCTCTCTCCATTACCCTCTCTTGTCCTTCTCTTACCCTTCTGGTTCCCTTTCTGCTCCCAAATTATTCCCTTTTACTTTCATGTCATATATACACATATAAAAATTTGTATTTTTGTATGAGAAAAAGCCAATGTCTATCTTTGACTTGGGCTTGTGTTTACTTTAACTATACTCATAAAACTTCCTAGGTCCCCAAAGGTACACAGACCCAAAAATCCACCAAGCATCTGAAATACGTCACGTTAAAGCAGGTTGTATCCTTTCAGTGATAAACCATGGAATTACTATATGTGCCTAGAACTGATAGCCCAAAAAAGAATAGTAAATTCTGCAGAGTAATAGTGGAATTATAGGTTTAGATACAGAACCTGTAGTCATGGAATGTCTACAGGTAAAGAAAGCACCCAAAAATGTGCCACTGAACTTCCAGAGCTCATGGTGGGATCAACCAATACATGAACTCCTCCTGACACACTATGCTGGTTCTCAAAGAAAAGGAGCACATTGTTTGGAAGACAGAAAAAAGGATAGCATTAAAAAACTAAAGAAATCCAAGAATCCAGCAAAAACATTAAAAATAATACAAAATGTGTATGAAGATATACTTTACCATAAAATTTACTCATTTAAAGTATAAATATAGAACCTGTTGTTTTTGTTACTGCTTATATATACTGGTTTTACTTTGTTTTGTTTCATGTTGTTTTGAAAAATGCCTACTAATACTAATACTACTAGACCAATGGAGAGAGGGGGAGAAACTTTTTTACTTATCTTGAAAAAAGATCTTGCTATATGTTCTCCAAGTTAGCATCAAAATCATGATCCTCCTGCAGGCTTCTGCCTCCTGACTACTGGGGTTATAGATATTCATCCACACACACACCTACATACCTACACTCTTACATACACATACACACACCTTTTAAATACTAAAACGTGGTAATAACTACTAATGCAGTTAATTATCTGTAATATTTTATTGTACTCTTTTATCCTTTAAAAAACTCATTTATTATGTATAAAGTGCTCTGCTTGCATGTCATAATAGGGCACCAGATCTCAGATCTCATTACAGATGGCTGTGAGTCACCATGTGGTTGCTGGGAATTGAACTCAGGACCCCTAGAAGCTAGTGCTCTTAACCTCTAAGCCATCTCCCTCTCATTGCACTCTTTACAATTCTTTTTTAAATTTATTTATTTATTATTATGTATACAGTATACAGAAGAGGGTACCAGATATCATCATAGATGGTTGTGAACCACCATGTGGTTGCTGGGAATTGAACTAAGGACCTCAGGAAGAGCAGTCAGTGCTCTTAACCTCTGAGGCATGATTCTAGGGGTAAGGAAGGCATTGCTGGGACTCTAAGGAAAAAGATCTTATACAATTCTTTATAAAACTTCTTTATTGCAATGTCTTTGTTTTTAACATACTCAACTTAGTTATTCATGGCAAGTCCTAGCACATACTCTTTTTTAATAAATATTTTATTTTTATGTGCATGGGTGTCAAGGTAAGACAGGTGTGAGCTGACACGTGGGTTCTAGGAATTGAACTCAGGTCTTCTGGAAGAACAGTCAGTGCTCTTAACCCCTTAGCCATCTCTCCAGCCCAGCACATACTCTTTTCTTTCTTTGTTAACAGCTTTATTCCTATTAAAACATGTAATATAGGCTTTTATTTTTATTTTATTATTTTTGAATAAAGTCTCATTTTTTATCCATGTATCCCCTTGTTCAAACTCCCTTCCCCGTCCCGTTCCTCCCAGTCACACTTTCTTCTCCCCATCTCCTCATCTCCTCCCTAGCAAGGGCAGGAAGTCCCAAGGTCCCAAGGTGGCTTAGTTCAGCATCCTCTCCAGGCAAGTCCACGTTCCTCATCCCAACCTCAAGACTGGGTCAGGTATTCCTCTGGAAGGAATGGGCTCCAAGGTGCCACTACAAGTCCAGCATATACTCTTATACAAAGAATTTAAATTATTTCATTTTATTATACACAGTCACATCTGGCCATGTGAGTGCACATATAATATAATTTGAGCATATCCTCCAGTTCCCTCCAACCCACTCTGCCCTCTCATTATTCCTCTGTGAATCCCAAACAATTTGACTTCTATTTTTGTCTCATCAGTATCTATATAATTTTAAGTACCCACAATGAATAGAACCCACCAATAAGAGGACACATGATATTATGTTTTGAAACTTAATACACTTAATGTCATTATCTCTAGTTGCATCACAAGTGATATAACTTAGGATATCATTCCAGAACACAGTAATTGAAAGTAAGCAAAACAGATGTTGAAGACTAAAAAGTCACCAGGCATGGTAACACCCACCTCTAGCACTCAGGAGCCTGGGACAGTGCAATCACAAGTTCCAGAACAACTATTAGTAAAACCCTACATATATAACTGACAAACAAGGATAAAATTAATAAGAAAGTTATTGAACTATATATTGAAAGTATATAATTTAAAAGCCTCAGGTATCTGATTCACTGGAAGACATTTTAAACTGACAGTTATTCAAACAAAGCCAATCTATCAGTTTTTGGGGAAAAAAAACATCATTACAATGATCTAAGCTATCAACAATGTCTGTAACCAAGGCAGGGGTAACTAATATTCCAAAAGCCATTATGATGTACAACACTAGATGTCTGTTTCAAATTATGAAAAAAAAAACTTCAGGCTACCCTCTTAATGTTTCCTACCTGTGATAAACCATTCTCTCAAAGGCTGGGGCATATACTTATTATTCTGGCCTGAACAGCCTAACATTGTCTACACACACTGTTCCTGGGTCCAGCAGGTGCATCTGTCACCAGAATCACAAGAATCTGAGTGAGGACAGTACTTTTCCTATGGATTATTCAGCCTGGTGCAGAGTTCAACCATTAGTAAACTCTGAAAGGTTTAAACCTTGCATGATAGTAACTAGAGAAACTTCCTCATGAAGTGGAAAATATTTCTAACTTTATCAGAAAATCTGGTGACTGCACCTGGGATCTGCAAGAGTATGAATTCCCTTTAAGAACCCAGCAATGGAAACTGCAGAAGACAGAGGCAGGAAAGAGTACAGAAGTTCATATCAAATTACTGCTGTCTTCTGCAGAAGATGAATGTCTGCTACGGAATGCAGACAAATAAAAAAAATCTGACATTCGATAACTTGAGTTCCTAGCTGATAAATGGCACTTAAGCTCTCCTTCCCCTGTTCTTATTTGGTTGTAAGCGATCTATGGCAAGAACAAGAGGCCACATGCTTTCGAGATGAAGTATTTTCCTATTTCAAAACATCAACAGGTGAGCAAAAGCTTGCCTGGAGTTTGAAATTGTGCCTAACATTTGATCAAACCCTGAGGTTTGATCTCTAAGAGGGGAAGGAAAGAAAAGGGGTAATGAACAGAGAAAGAAAGGATGGTAAAAGAAAAGAGAGGCAGAAGGGAGGGAGAAAGGCTGCTAATGAAAAGCATTATGGGAAGCTAATGTTCTAAAATTGGTTGTAGTGATCGTTGTAAAACTTTGTGAATATACTAAAAGCCACAAGATTGCACAATTTTAATGGGCAAGTTTTTATATGAATTATATCTAAATACATGTTTATTGCATATTTTCACAACTACTTCTATGGTTTTATAGCTTTCTTCAACCTCTCAATGAAATAGATTTTTAAATCATTTTTTCTGTCTTTCTTACATGGCTACCAATTTTGTTGGGATACTTTTATCGATATGGGTACATCTAAAACTCAAGAGACATTATTCTAAACAGATATACTATTCAGAGACTTGAGCAATAAGAAGCAAATATTAGTTAATTATGTTAAGAAATAATTCAGGCCTATGTGTGTTCCTAGCTGGGCTGGCAGCACCAAGCTATGACAGTCACTGCAGCTGCTGAGTGAAACAAGGGGCCCATCCTGTTCATGCTGCTCCCATATATGGATCCTGCCCAGCTTAGTGTTCCTGTGCTCAGGGTGGCCTAGGGCTCTGGCCAGCATGCTGCACACTTTTGCTCAGGTCTTCCTGCATGCCAAGTGGCAGCTGTCTGATGTGGACCAGCAATGTCTGGATAGCATTGCTGCTACCACTCAAGCCCAAGGATATTCCAATATGAAGGTAGACATGACCTGGGAGTGGGAGCAATGGGGTGCGGGATCCTGCTGCTATCACTGGACCTGTTACTCTGCATCAGTCTGATCCATATCAGCCCCCTGAACTGCACTGAGGAGCTCTTCAAAGCTGGAAGACAGCTGCTTAAAACCAAAGCTGTGCTGCTGATGATCACTTATGGGCCCTTTGCAGTCAATGGCAAGTTCTCTCCTCCAGAGCAACATGGACTTGAACCTGACTCTCAGATGCAGGAACCCAGAATGGAGGCTTCATGACATAGCCCTCCTTGAGGAACTAGGCCATGCCAGTGGCTTGGCCCTGGAGAGGATGATAGGCAGGGCGATGTGGGGTTGGGTAATTTCCCTGTGACTAAGGGCCACTCCAGCAAAGCATTTTTCCAGATGGACATGCCAGCAAACAAGTGCCTGATTTTCCAGAAAGAATAGCCCATTTCCTACCTCCCATGTGCCTGCATCTCTGTCAAAGCTTCTGTCATGGTACAAGCTAGACCTCAGCCCCTCCCTCAATGATTGTGATAAATTAGCCTCTTCTAGTCTGGTAGCCACAGTACTGCAGAGAACCTAAGCCCAGTGGGCATTCAAATATAGCCATTCCAGCCCACTATGGGCATCTATAAAATATAATAAGAATAATTTGGAGCTGAAGATGTGGCTCTGGGGTAAGGTGTATGCCTAGCATAGACAAGACCCTGACTTTGTTGGTCATTGTCTTTAAGGACTATAACCTACTTTCAGAAATCATTTTCTCAATGTATCATCTTTACAAATGTGGCTTACAATCCAGAAAAAAATGTGTATTTTGAGCTTTTCCTGGCTAGAGAAAGAATATTGAACCAGCTTTATTTCTCTAAATTATATATAGTTATTCACATATAGCTGTTATATATATTCATATATAACTGTTAAGAAATAAGACATTAGGATCAGGCAATTGCCAGGTCACAGCTCCCTACAATACTAACACTAAACTTTGAGACTACTCTCTTATAGGATTCTCACTATATCATATTTACTTTAGTGTCAGACACTTTTACAAGCATAATTTTGTTTATGAATTCATGCTCTCAAAATGTCAGTCCTTGCTTATATTGTGTTTTATTTTGTAGGTTAGGAATTACATTTTGGTCAGGCATAGTGTTGCTCATGTTTAATCCCAGCACTCAAGAGGTAGAGACAGGCAATGTCTGTGGGTTTGAAGTCAGCCTGGTCTAATGTGGCACATTTCAGGCTAGCCAGAGTTATGCAGGCTAGAGAGTGACACTCTGCCTCAGAAATAAAAGTTATATTCTTGTAAGCTAGGTATGCTAGTACATGACTGCAATCTTTGTACTCAGGAGCCAATGACAGGGGGATCAACAGTTTCAGGTTCACTTTAGTTTCACAGAAATATCCAGGCCAGTCTGCCACCATATAGTGACACCCTGCCTCAACAAAACCAAGGGTAAAATGGCCCTCTAATCCAAATAAAAGTGCCTCCTGTAATTTGCCCATTTACAAAAAAGAAATTACTCTTTTCAGATTAAGAAAATAAAGCTTAGAGAGAATAGTTTAACTTGCTCTGAATCATAAAATTATTGTGTGGTAGAAATGCAATTTGAATCTAAGAAAGAAAGTCAAAAGCTACCCATTCTAGTGCTCCGATTCCAGGCCACCTCCATTTCCTTTCCTAATCTCTAATAATAGCAGTCTTAGGCTTCAGTCTGGAAGAGGTTCTCATTTGGAAAGTACATGGGCTTAAATACCCCTTGTGTGACTTTTTTTTCTTTTCACTTTTTGGAACAGGGTATCATTATGTATCCCTGGCTGGCCTAGAATTCACTATGCACCTCAGGCTTGCCTCAAACTCCCAGAAGTCCTTCTGCCTTGGCCTCACTACCTAATGTTAGAATTAGAGGCATGAACTATAGCACCAAGTAGTGTGTCCTTTTTGACTCTTCTCAAGGGTTTCCTTTTTTGTACGCATGTGCAAGTGTGTGTGTGTGTGTGTGTGTGTGTGTGTGTGTGTGTGTGTGTTGTATATGCACAGATGTGTACAGAGGCCAAAGGAATATGTCCAGGGTTCTGCTTAGCAGTCTCTGCCTTACTTTTTTTGAGACAGAGCTCTTCACTAAACTTGGAGCTACGCTAGTGACCATCAAGACCCACCAATCTTCTTGTCTCCACACCACACAGTGGTGTATACACTGGCTTTTTACACAGATTCTTGGCATTTAAAGTAGGGTCTTTATATTTGCACAACAATCGCTTTTCCCAGCTGAGACCTCTCCTTGGCTCCAAGGTTTTCACTGTTTAACCTAAGCATTCATTTAAATGCATCTGTGATGGCCAACCTTACCTGTCAGCTTAACTACATCTAGAATTACCTGAGACCCAAGCTGCTTAGGCACTTCTGTGTAAGATTTTCTTACTCATATTATTTGAGGGAAGACCCATCATACATCTGGGCTGCACTTTCTCATAGCGCCCCACAGAAAAGGACATGGAGGAAGGAAATTTCGCGTTTTGCCTGCCTGCCCTCGCTGGCAAGCCTTCCTATCCTGGTGCTGCCAATTTCTTCAGGATTCCAATGTCACTAAAGAGCAACAGCTCTCCAGGAATCCTCCCAGGCATCAGTGCCAGACTGGAGCTGAAGGGACATCCCGACTCATGAACTGAACAACTACCAGCTTGTCAGTGTTTCTGCGCTCAGACAGCTATTGTTCTATCTCTCGGCTCATGTCCTATCAGCCAGTCTAACAAATGCCATTTTTTCCTCTAATCAGTTCACCTCCTTAAAAGAACATGGCTAACACAACATTTCTGCCTTTAAAAAGAAAAACTGAGTCACCCTTTCTGTTCGGCAATGATTACCCCTCTTAGGTATAATCATTTTTTATGTCCCCCAAATCTTTGAAAGTTATAATAAAATTGTAATTGTAAACTTTAACATATACCAAGCAAAAACTACATATGAACTACTGTTTTATTCTTTAGATACATTTGAAAAATGTGCTAACACTATAATTCTATAAAAGCCTGGGTATATTGTTTCCACATTATTTACAATAGCTCCAGTCCTTGAGGGCTTCCCCTCCCTAAAGGTCCTACTCCTTTAGCAGGATAGCAGAAGAGGGAATGTCTGGGTTTCAGTGTCTTTAAGGAAATACAAGAAATCACACAATGGAAATATAATGGATGATCAGGAAGGAAACCTTCCTGGGACATAAGTCTCCTGGAATAGTTTACAGATAGCTCAAAAAATGGCATTTATACACTGGCCCACATCCAGTAAGACAAATGTAACAGCATCAGAGCTAAGTTCAAATCTTCAGTCTGAATCATACAACCTTCGGACTTCAGACAAGTGACTTAACCTCCCAATAGCTCTAATCTTAAAGAGTTTTCTGTGAGGGAGGGTTAAACAAGTTCACATAGATAAAGAGATTAGAAGAATCTACTCAGGTAGATAAATACATTAAGCACTTGACTTTCACAAACTAGTTCAGTGATACTAGATAAATCAACTCAATGCTATTAAAATGAGCTGTTTGAGCTATAAAGAGACAGATTTGGAAGCAGTATAGAAAACAATTAGTCTACTAGATTTTGATGTATACATCTGCAATCTCAGCACTTGAAAGATTGAAGCAGGAAAATAATGAGTTCAAGGCCTGTCATTAAGACCTACATAAAGACCTTGTTAAAGAAAGAGAGGAAAAGAGAGACCACTAATAGAGCCAATAAATATAAGTGAAAAAATCTCTAGCAAAATATTAGTGGCTATACTGACCAAAGTATAAAACAAATTAGGTACCACAATCAAATGGGATATATGACAGGTATGTAGAGCTGATTATATCACTTAAAAATCAATGCAAACCATATCATCAATAGGCTAAGAAAGAAGACATATGATTCTATCAAAAGAATCTGACTAAAAAGAATACCTATGAGGAATTTCCTCAACTTAATAAGACCATCTATAGAAAACCCACAGCTAAATGACAAAATACTAGTGATTTTCCCAGTACCACTGACAGTTATCTCCCCTCTCACTGAGACAATATTTAGTTTTCTATAAATGGGACCTAAAGAAAGGAGAGCAAAGCTATGGGTAACTATGCACATTTTCTTATACTCTTGTAGGGTGACTTAAGATCTCCAACTGTCTCCTTTCTTAAAGTGGCAAATAAATGTCATGTCTGATAGCAAGTTCACAGCGGGGAGGGGAGGAACCTACCCAAATATCAAGCATCCTTCAAAGATTCCTTGTCCCTAAAGTAACAAGGTAGGTGGGCCACTCAAGGGATAGAACTTCCATATCAAAGGCTCAGATGACCCCTTCGCCTCCCCTTTCTCTCCCTTCTCAGTTTTTCTTCCCTTCATTCTCTGGAATGAAGAAGTCCTCAGGCCAAGCTGATCTCCAACTTGATCATCACCCTCATCGTTGGTAAGACAGAGCCTCAGGTGAACCTTAAGCCACAGACACTCCAGTAAATGTTCTATTTGTTAGTGACCCCCTTACTGTGTTCTTATTTCACACTCTGCACAACTGGTTTTTGGCTCTTATCAAATAGTGAACACCTCTTTACCAAACATTCACTCTGTCTTTATGTTGGCTATAAAATAATTTAACCATACTTTATTAAGAATCTCAGAATGCTCTCTCCCTTTATTGGACAAAAACTTACTAGCAAAAGTAGGAATTGAAATTATTTTCAAGCTTCCAAAAATACTACACATAATGTCCATAATCACCTATGCTTGAGAGACAATGATTCAGTCTTTACAGGCTTGCCTATTAACTCCCAAATATGAGCCACTGATATGCAAATAAGACAATAACAACTATCCCAACTATAATCTCCCATGCTTTTCCTAACTATAAGCAATATATTCTCTAGCCTGAAGCCCCAGCATATTTCTATCTTTAATCATTAAAAATTTTTCATTATGGGCTTTTTAACTCCCTGCCAGTCACCCTATTACATCCCAGTGCCAGTCACTAAAATCATTTCCTGATATGACCTCCAGAGATCTTTTCAAAGTTATAATGATCCTTCTTGCCTTTCTTTGTTTCTCAGATCACTAGCTCTGTATTTAAATCCCTGCAAATTAGAAATTATCTTCCTATTCTTCCTAGGTACAGCCCCAGAAACATAGAATGTGCTATTCAGACACAAAAGTAGTCTGTACTTGTAAACCAAGACTGCCAGTAGCTCTCCTTCCACCTTGTGTAGACTCTCATTCCACTTTCCGCTCTTCTGGGTTACTTTATGGATGTCTCTTTCCTGTATTCTTATCTGTTCCCAAATGAGGAAACCTCTAAGACAATTCGCACCTAGAGTCAATGAATTTGAGCACACTATTAAAGATTATAGGTTACAAAGACTGCCTGATCCACTGGAAAAACAGGATAGACCTCTTTTCTAAGGCAAAACAGACACTAACTAAAACTTACCTACAGGGCTCTCAGGACCAACAATTAGTGTCTCTTTGGAAAGGCCCTTCCTTCCACTACACCATGGTCTTCATCTCTTACCACCAGGAAGTTCCCTATAATTGCCAGCTGGACTTGTCACTTCTGAGTCAAACCTTGGAAACATAGGCTCCGAGGAAAGTGAACACACTATTGACCTTAACTACCTGTGAAATAAGAGCAAATACAAAAATGTACCATTGGCTCCTGCCTCGTCTGTCTTTGATTCTAAACCAGAGTTTCTGAGTCAAACCTTGGAAACATAGGCTCCGAGGAAAGTGAACACACTATTGACCTTAACTACCTGTGAAATAAGAGCAAATACAAAAATGTACCATTGGCTCCTGCCTCGTCTGTCTTTGATTCTAAACCAGAGTTGTGTTTCTGCCTTCTCATAGTCAAGATACAAGTTCTCAAATACCATCCTAATTTGCCAAAATTATATCAATGGACTCAAAGTGTTTTCCACTGGTATGATCATCTACTTTCCACTTTTATTCCATCTATAGGACATTTAATCAAGAGTAAGGGATGCATGGATTTCTAATTATTATGCTAATGCATCATCTGCTTTATATATAATCTATAAAACACAATTTAAACCACTTCAGACATCACCATCCTTTTGACAAACAGCTTTGGAATGTCTGGATTTCAATGGGAGGAAAAAGTTAAGATCAATCTGGTTCCTTAATTCCCCTCCTAAAATCTGAAAGTTCTTAAGAATGAAGACCTTAAACCCTTCTATATCCCATTTAACGGAGACATAAACATGCTTACTTGACACTTGTTTTTATGGTCTTAGCTCTTGAGAAGGGATTATAAAGCAACTAGTTATGAATGCACAAGATTAAAGGTCAATGAGATTGGACCCCTCCCTCAAATCAGATGCTTGCAAAATGGGAATGAAAGAAGACTTTGATTACTGGCCAAGCAAATGGGACCTGAAGAAGCTAGCATGTTGGGTCATACTTATAACCCAATATTTGAATTGTAGATTCAGGAAGATCAAGAGGTCAAAACCAGCCTGAGCTACATGAGATCCTGCCAGAAGGAGGAAAAAGAGAGGGCAGGGAAAGGAGTAGGGGAATGGGATCTGAGTCTGTCTGTGGCCCAGGGTAGACACATGATTTTATGAACCACCACAAAGACTATCGTCCCCGTCTCTTAAAGAGTTGGTCCAAATGGGCTTGCCAATCACATTGATAGGAAATATAGTTCTTAGGAAAGCATGTCTGTTTAGGAGATTAAAATAAATAGTAAATAGCCATCTTTCTGGCCATTGTCTACTTTCGCTGTGTGAATATGTCTTCCTCTGCAACACCCCCCTTTGGCTATTGCCCACTCTCACCCTCAAGAGTATGTCATGTTATTCTGTAATAAAATTACCTATCTTCTATAATAAAAAATAGACCTTCTCACAGATGCATACTGAAGTATTTAATGCTTAAAAATAGTATGTGACCCCTCCTGTTCTCATCCACATGCCACCAATTCCAGCCTCCCCCCTAACATCCACTGGCAATGTCCATTCTATTTCCCCTTCCCATTGATTCATGCAACCCCTCCCCCCAGCCCTCCTTGTTACTTACCCTCTCTGGGTCTGTGAATTATAGCATATCCTTTATAGTTAATAACCACTTATGAGTGAGTACATACCATGATTGCCTTTCTAAGTCTGAATTATCTAACTCAGGATAATTTTTTCTAGTTCTATCCATTTGCCTTCAAAATTCCTGGTGTCATTGTTTCTAAAAGCTGAGTACTACTCCATTGTGTAGATGTACCACATTTTCTTTATCTATTCTTCAGTTGAGGGATATTTAGGTTGCTTCCAGTTTCCAGTTTCTGGCTGTTACAAATAAAGCTGCTAAGAATAAAATTAAGCAAGTATCCTTGTGGTATGGTGAATTATCCTTTGAAATTATGCCCAGGAGTGGTATAGCTGGGTCCTGAGATAGATAAAATCCCAATTTTCTGAGAAACCACCATATTGACTTCAAAAGTGACTGAACAATTTTGCACTCCCACCAACAGTGGAGGAGTGTTCCCCTTCCTCCACATCCTCTCCAGCATGAGCTGCCATTTGTGGTTTTGATCTTAGCCAGTCAAAGATGGGTATAAGATGGAATTGTAAGGAGAAAGTACTGGAAGAGACAACTGGAATCTGAGGGCATCTCTGGGATGAGCTAGAAAGCTAGAGCAATGGAAATTCCCAGGAATGTAAGAGGGTAACCCTAGCTGTCTTGATATATTGTGTAAGCTCTAAAGAAGTAAAGAACAGAGCCAACCACAGAGGTAGCCATAGAGGTCAGGGAATGGTGACACACACCTTCAATCCTAGCTTTTTGGGACCCTATGCCTCTGCTCACAGTACTTGGGAAACACACAGGCCTTCAATCCCAGCACTAGGAAGTCTGAGCCAGGAAATGATATGGCTGGGCAGAGAAAGGTATATAAGGTGGGAAGAGACAGAGTTCTCTTTTTCCCTTTTGACTTGCTGTTCACTTTCCCTATTCAGTCTGAGGATTCCTGGAGACAGGGTCCTACCCTTTTCAGCTTGAGGATTCAGAGTGGTGAGAAGTGGGTGTAGCTTGTTCCTTTGTCTCTCTGATCTTTCAGCTTTACCCCCAATATCTGGCTCCAGGTTTTTATTATAAGACCAATTAGGATTCATGCAACACCTAGCTAAGACTCCTAACAATAGGCAGTATGGAATTTGAACCAGTCATCTTCTATAACCAAGCAAGACTTTCAGTGGACTGGGACACCAATTCATTCACAACCCTTCAACCTACAATTTTCCATGCTTACAAGATGTGCTGGTGCAAGAATGGCACAGAAATTGTGGGAATAACCAACTAACAACTTGCCCAGCTGCAGATCCATAACCTGAGAGGGAACTCACCCCTGAGGACCAGGACCCAGAGGTTGAATACCTCAGAGACCTAGGATAGAACCAAACATGACTAAAGATGATAAAATAATTCCTAATGATATTCTGCTATACTCATAGATTGCTGCCTAGCCAAACTGTCATCAGGGAGGCTTCACAGGCAACTGATGGAAACAGATGTAGAGACCCATAGCCAAATATTAGGTGGAGCTTAGGGGATCCTGCAGAAGAGAGGAGAAAGGACAGGAGGAGCAAGTGGTGTCAAGGACATCACAGGAAAACCCACTGAACCAACTACCCTCGGCCCACAGGAGCCCACAGAGACTAAACTGACAATCAGAGAGCCTACATGAGACAGACCTAGGTCTTCTGCATATATGTTACAATATGGAAGCTGGTCTTCTTGTGAGACTCCTAACAGTAGGAGCAGGGACTGTCTCTGACCTTCTGCTGCCTGCTTTGGGGACCCTTTCCTCCTACTGGATTGTTTCGTCCAGTCTTAAAAGAAGAGCAGCTGCCTAATCTCACTGCAGTTTGATATACCATGGCTGGCTAATATCCATGGGAGAGAAACAGAGAAGGAGGATTGGATGGAGGAGAGTAAAGGGGGGGAGTGACTGGGGATACTGTGATTGCTATTATTGGTTGTCAACTTGACTCTATCTGGAATTAACTATAGTCCAGAAATGGGGGGCACACATATGATCCAGATCTTGTGCCAGGAAGGTACCTTTAATCTGGGCCACACCTTCTGCTGGAAACCTAGATAAGGACAATGGAAGAAGGAAGGGTTCCTGCTTCACCTGCTTGCCCTCATCTTGCCACCACATCCATTCCTTCACTGGCATTGGAGCCTTCTTCAGGATTCCAGCACAGAAGACCAGCTGAGACACCCACCTCCTAGGAATGAGCAGCAACTAGAATCTTAGAGTGTCCATTCACAGCTAAACATTGTTGGACTGCAGCCTGTAAGTCATTCCAATAAATTCATATATGGGGGGAAGAGACAGAGAGAAAGAAGTATTTCATAAGTTCTGTAACTCTAAAGAACCCTGACTAATATATTCACTGGATTTCCCTGAGGATCTGTCCTTGAATCCAGAACTCTTAGATGTCTGTCAGACCACTATACACACTGTGTGGGTGCCCAGGATACAAATGCTGATCCTCATGCTATGGATCAAGCACTTTATCCACAGAATCATCACCTCAGAAATCTGGCCACACTGTGGAGATCTGAGCTCCAGCCAAAATGTCTCAGTTTTTTTATGAACTGGTTTTTGTAGATTTCTCCTTGTTATCTATAAAATGTGAGCAGTTTCTCTATAGAAACATGCATAATGTAATGATACAAGTTGACATGCTTGTTTCTATTTCAAAACTGTTATTCAGTGATGATGTAAAGACAAGATGGGTGTGGATCCAAGGAAGGGAAATACTGATGCCTGTAAACAAAATATCAGGGTTTATAAAACCTGGGCTCAGAAGGAAAGAGCTGGAATTTTTACATGTTTTTTAGGGGGTAGGGACAGGGGCAAGTCCCTTATTATATACTCCAGGATGACCTTGAACTCAGCAATCCTTCAGCCACCCAAGTGCTAAGAATAGAGGCCCTGAGTCACCATGCTCAGATAAGAGAACATTTTACTGCTTCCATCATGATGAACTTTAGAGCCAGGGTGCTGATGATGTCTTTAATCCCAGCACTTGGGAGACAGAGGCAGGTAGATCTTTGTGAGTTTCAGGCCAGCCTGGTCTACAGAGTGAGTTCCAGCTGGGGCTACACAAAGAAACATTTCCCTATGTAAAATTAAATTTTACTTAAATCCACCTGTATAGGCAGTGAACTGCAACTTACTATAGAAACAACCTGAAGCCTAAAGTTTTATTTCTGTAAAGGGAAGTTTTGAGGTTCAGCCAAACAGGGCTTCAGGCAGTCACTGGTTGTAAACTGATCAGACCAGTCCACTTAAAGCAATGCCTCTTCACATCCTAACCAACCAGCTGTTTCTGTAATGTCACTTCTTTGTTTCTTTCTATAAACATGGTCTGCCCACGTTGCTGGGTGTAGCTCTCTGAACCTCTCCTGGTTAAGGAATGCCTGATTTATGAATCACTCCTTGCTCAAATAAAGGGCTGAATTAAATTTCCCTAAAGTTTTTCATTCAACAATTAAGTAGTAGAATAAGACCAGTTTGAGAGGCTTCAAGTTAAAAGAGAATCCCTAGGCATCTGTTTAAGGATGGGACTTTAGTTTTCTATATATGATTACCAAAAGAGAAATTCATTACTACTAAAAGTTCACTTCTTCAGTCACATGAGTCCCATTTCAAAAGCTAAACAGTCACATGTAGCTAATGGATCCTTTACCAAAAGGATCACATAGATAAGATTTTTACAATTACCAAAGTTTCTACTGGTCTACAGTATACCAGACTACTGTGGCTGAGACCATGAACTTTGGAATTCAGAAGAACATTCTACTCCAGGCTTGTCAATCACTTACTCAACACTGATGTACTTACTATCCTCTCTCTAACCTTCACCTCAGAAATTTGTGAGCAGAATGATTACTAAGATTATACATCCCATAATAGACTTCAGCTGTCAATACTTCTCCATGGGCAAGGTTTTTACATTGCAAAGAACAAATGAATGTATCTACTCCATTAACCACTGCCATCAAATGATCACACTCTCTAATAAGGAAAATCATATTTAAACTAAATTATAATTTGCTATTCCAGAGATAGGACTGATGTGAGATGTCTTGTGAATATTATTGGTTAATAAAGGGACTGTTTTGGCCTATGGCAAGGCATCTTAGAAGTAGGCAGGAAATCAGAGCATAGCTAAAAGGGAAGGAAGGCAGAGTCAGACAGAGACTCCAGCAGACACAAAGAAGACCAGAATGCTGTTCTGAATAAAGGTACCAAGCTACATGGCTAAACAAGGTAAGAATAATGGGTTAAGATGCAAGAGCTAGCTAGCAATGTTCCATAGGACAAGCAGCATGTAATCAATATAAGCCTTTGTGTGATTATTTGAGGTTGAGCAGCAGTAGTATTGCCAGTGGGTCCAAGAAAAGCCAGGTCAGAAACTTCTTACTACACAGGACTACAGCCATTCTGTTGAAGGCCTTATAAGAGAGTGACAGTGAACAGAGTTTTAGAGGCTAGGTAGGCATTATCCAGATATGAAAAACAAGAAAACTTTCCAGGCAGAGAAAAATAATAAAACTCAATTAGGAGAAGGACTACAGAGTCTAGCATGTTGCAAAAGGTCATACAAGATCAGTATGGCAAATGAGCAGGGGCATGTTTACGACAGTCTCTGAAGAACACACCAACAGGAAGCAAGCATCACAGAACATATGAACTGACATCAAGCAATTGCCATCTTTTCCATTTTTCACAAACAGATCTTCAATCAGTACCAGGAATGTCTCCCTGGAGAATTACAGCTTCCAGCTGCTACCTTTCCCATAGTCACAAACTCACCCCGGAGACCATGGCTGTTCTAATTTTACAGACCCCTAATCACAAACAAGGTTTGAGCTGAGAAAGGAGAATGTCTGTGGACCTATTTCTATATCATCTACCAAAAAAAATGTAGAAAAGGGGGATAAGTGGCTCTACATGTAAAAGTACATGTAGCCAAGCCTGATGCCCGGAGTTTGATTCTCAGGATCCATGCAGTGTAAAGAGAAAACCAACATGTTGGCCTTTGACCTACACCTCCCACACATACATAAATATAAATAAACACAATAAAAAATAAAATACAAAAGAAAAGGAATACTTACTGCAAGTCTGTCATCTACCATGTACCCATCGCTATACTTAGGTAACATTTCATACCCTAGACAGCTCTATGAAATAAAAATTGTTTCCATTTATATTTCTAAAGCTATTCTGCATGGAGAATTAAAATGTAATGAAAAATTAAGTAGAAAAGTCATATTTAATACAAGTCTACCATGGATCTATAACTATGATTAGATAAGATATCATTTCACACACTAAAATAGCTTTATGGAATGAAAATTACTTTTTTTATTTCTACAACTGTTCTGCTCAGAGAATTAAAATAGCTTCCCCTAGGTCTCATGGCAAGAAAGTAACAAACTGATTTTGAATCATATACCTATCCAATTCATCCTGTCCAATTTTAGTGCAATTTTCTCAAAAAAAATAAGACTCAAGAGATAGTGAGTGTTAAAACATTTCCTTAGCATGTGCAAGGCCTTAGTTTGATTCCCAACACAAACAGAAAATAAAACTAATGGACATAGATTTAAGATGAGATTCCATCATAATTTCCCATATATCCATAAGCAAGTCACTTGACCTCTGGAAGCTGAATACTCTAAAAGCAAAGACTGAAACTAGATGATAATGATGCCACCACATCAGTTTTGAGTTACAAATATATTTACATTTTAACATTTCTATAATCGTGACACATCATACTATCATGTTTATCATGCTGCATATCACATTTTGAAATTATGTTCATTAGTAGTGGTATAGACTAATTTAACACATTTTATTTGAAGTGTGGTAGAATTATTTCTTTTTTTTTTAAAAAAAAAACTTTATTTTATTTATTTATTTGCCTTGGTGTTTGCCTGAAACTGGAACTACAGACAGTTGTTAGCTGCCATGTGGGTGCTGGGAATCGAACCCGGGTCCTCTGGAAGAGCAGACGGTGCTCTTAACTGCTGAGCCATCTCTCCAGCCCCCCTAGAATTATTTCTTAATAATTCAAAGACAGATACTATTAGCATTAGACTGGGGAAAAGATTAAATAACTTTTACAAGGTTACAGAGCTAGTAACTGGTTGATGCAGAATTCAACATTGTGCAATGTAAATTAAAAAGAGTTCAAAGAGGCTGGAGACTTGACTAAGTGTTTAAGAGTCGTGGCTGATCTTGCAGAGAACCTGAGGTTCATTACCCAATGCCCAAATGGCAGCAGGCAACTCACAACCATCTATAATTTGAGGACCAAGGGATTCTATATCCTTTTCTGTCTTCTCAAATACCAGTCACACACATGATACACAGACATACATGCAGGCAACATCAACACACATAAAATAAAATGATATTTTTAAAGAGTTTAAATTAAAGTAATGAAGTACTCATAGCATAAGAAGTACAAGTAGGAGGGAGGAAGAAGCCAGCAAGATGACTCTGGGGTTCATGGGAGAAGACAGTAGAGTAGGAAGAGAAGAAAGAAAGCAAGCATCATGATGAATAGGAAAATACCATAATGGAACCTGTGACTTTGTAGGCTAACTTTTAAAATTATAAAATAAAAACATTATTAAGTTTCTTTTTTTGAGCTGTAATGAGGGTAACATTATTAAAAGGACAAAGAAGGCATTTCCCACCCACCCCACCCCCACAGAAACATTAAATAAACCAGAAACAGATAAAAATGGAATTTATCAGAACTCTGGAATGTAGGCAAAGGTTCACAACGACCAACTGAAGGCTGAATCAAGAAAAAGCCAACCTCAAAGTAGGGGTGTTCTTTTGTCATTTCTACATGCCTTTAGCCAGTGACCTTTGGCCTACTGAAAGTGGCATTTTGATGTTTTAAAGTTGCTCATTCTGTATGCTACTGTAGGCTTTGTTTCACAGGAAACCAAACAGATTTTATTCACAAACTGTTGTGAATGTCTGTTCTAACAAATTTGAGAGGTGACACTGAGTATTGAAGCCAGGAATTTGTGATTTTTACCTAATGCTGAACTCAGGCTAGAAAATCTATTACTTGAAAACTATAAGCTGGCAGTGTGGTGGCATAGCTTACTATTCGAGCTTATTCATGGGGGATAGCAAATTTAAGTCCAGCCCTGGCAAAACAGTAAGATCATGTCACAAAATAAAACAAAGAAGAGAGGACTGAAGATATAATTCAGTAGTTGGATGCCTGCCTAGCATGCATAAGAGCAGCCAAAGGTTAAATTGAACAGAGGTAAGGAGAACCTGGGCATTGGGGTATGGAATGGAGTGAAGTCCATTTGCAAAACCTAATAGAAGTTTGTTGCTTTTGATGATGATGATTGATGACTGATCTTTGTAAACTGATATTAAAGAAAAAAGTTTATGTCAAGCTGTTACTGAATACCAACTAAGATCAGTGACCACGCCCAATAAAGAATATATCCATTATAAATATACTATGTGAAAATCACTAAGTCAGACTACAACATGAACTTCAGTAATCAAAATGAAAATGGATAATCCTAAAATGGAAGTACATCTGATTTCCAAAACTGTCACATTATAATATTCAAATGTTGAGTTTTCAACAACAAAAATCACAAATCATACTCTCTACCTGGGATTCCCAATGGCCACATCTGACCTGGACTCAGGTCAGTGTTTCACTGGGCCATCATCAAAGAAGCTTCCTCTTGAAGTGATGGGAACTAACATACCCACAATTGCACAATGTGGAGAGAATGAGAGACTTTGGAACACTCAGACCTAAATGGGATGTCTTCATAAAATTTCCCTCAGGACAGGAAAATTAACTGTTCAGAAGATGATACAGAAGACTGTATGATCCACGGGGGTTAGATGATAGCAAGGAAACTGTGTCTTACAGATTCAAGAGGACCAGACAGATGCATATATGAACTCACAGTGACTCACAGCATGCACAGGTTCAAGCTGAAAAAAGGATATAGACACTAACCCTCATCCCCGAAGAAGCCATCAGCACTTGATAACCACTCTCACTGGGTATACAAATCATACATAAGGCAGGCCCATGCCCAGCATTAGATAGCCAACACAAACCTAACTCAAAGGTATTTGGGGGGACATTTTTGTCTCATATTGCTTTGTTTGGACTTTTTTTTTTTTACCTTACTGGTCTTTAACTTATATATTATATATATTATGGTGTCTGATTTTGTGGGTTTTTTTTTTTTAACAAGACAGGGTTTCTCTGTGCAGTTCTAGTTTTCCTGGAAATCACTCTTGTATACTAGGTTGGCCTTGAACTCAGAGATCCATGTGGCTCTACTGACTAAATGCTGGGATTAAAGGTATGTTCCACCATTGCCCAGACTGATTTGGTGTTAACAGATGTATTAGTCAGGGTTCTTTAGAGGAACGAAACTTATAGAAAAAAATATACATATGGGATTTACTAGAATGCCTTACAGAATGTGATCCAGCAAGTCCAACAAAGGCTGTATACTAATGGAAGGTCCAAGAATCCAGTAGTTGTTCAGTCCACAAGGCTGGATGTCTCAGCCTGTCTTTAGTATATGCTGGAATCTAAGAAATAATGGCCTAATAATGCCCCCCAAATTAATTTTGAAAAAAATAAATCTATACAGCCAAGAAGCACAAAAAAATCCCAAACAGGATAAATTCAAAGAAACAGAAGCTGAGACAAACTATAAATGAATAGATTATCAAAATACAAATATATATATAATATCTATTTAGTAATTAGGCTTAGTAATTAGGAGAACATGCTGTTCTTCCAGAGGGTTCAAATTCATTTCCCAGCACCTTCCAGCAGCTCACAATTGCCTCCAGCTCCAGATGAATATAACTCCCTCTTCTGGCCTCCGTGGATGTCTGCATTGACATGCGCACTTGCCCACACATTTACACATGTAAGTGAACATACACACACACACACACACACACACACACACACACACACACACACTTAAAACAAATATTTTTCTTAAGCCAAAGCACAGTCTGCAAAGCAGCAAGGGAGAAGTAATTTATCTCATTAAAGGGTACTTCATTAAGATTAACAGCCATTTTCCCACTAGAAACCATAGAGGCCAGAAGAGAATGACATGGCATAAAATAACACCAAAAATAGATAATTTTTAATTTTTAAAATTAAACTCCCCCCAAGTGTTCTATTCAGCCATGTTAGTGCACCCCTGTAATATCAGCACTCAGAGGATCAAGAAATCTATTATAAGTTCCAGACTAACCTGGGCTATATATTAAGACTTTGTTGAACAAAAGTAAGATAAAGGTCAGGTATACTGATATATACCTCTAATCCCAGCACTCAAGGGGCAGAGGCAGGTAGTGTTTTGTGAGTTTGACCCAGCTTTGTCTACACAGTGAATTCCAGAGTAGTCAGAGCTACACAGTGAGGTCACAAATTTAGGAAAAGGTATACTGGAACACAGGTGATACAATGGAGAAAATAGAAAGAGGACATTACTGAAAAGAAGAGAGAAAGGACAATACAAAAAGAGAGGGAGAAGAAATAAGGAACACCAAAAATATTTTAAAAACTATGTGGAATCATTATTTTATACTTACTAAAATTATGTATAATTACATATATATAAGAATGTGTGTATATAGTTTAAATGAAGTTATGCAAGTTGAAGTAATAATACTCCCATAAAAGCCATAGACCATCTAACATAAATTCTAGTACCAAGTATAAAAAATTTCTTTTCAAGTTGTTAGTCTTAAGAGTCCAAGAAATTCTCCAATTAATATAGAGTATGGTCATTGCCTTCCCATAAAGGTAAATCCCTATCACTGAAAACATCAAGCTACTCAGAAACAGAAGTCTGAGGAATCAGGATCTGACCTAAAAGATTCTTCCTTGGATGAGCTTTTATAATACCAGAAGGTACTTTGTAAACTGTAAAGGGAAAGACATAATTAACAGTACTACCCAGATGTAAAGTCTATGAATCACAACCATGACCAGTATGGCAAGATATCCCTAAAGGCGCAATAGTAACACTCATATCTTGGCAGTAAAAAACAGTTAACTGGACTTAAGGTTCACTCAACAGGAAGGAAATCATACCTGGCACTACAAACCTAGCCACCTACCCATGGCTAGTGAGGCCAAAGATCTTTGCTGAGATTTAACCACTGCCATTTTTGCTAAAGCAATAAAATACTGACCTGCATTCTACCTATCCTTATACCCACAGATAACTGTGAATCTCACCCATCATCAAAGAAACTTATTGCAGAAGATGGGGACAATCACAAGAAAGACACACAACTGGTCAAAATGCACAAAAAAACTAACTATGGGGTACCCATCTCCAATTCATATATCTACATCATATCTACACTTAAAGCTCAAGGAACATCATGGAAGGAAGGTGTAAAGATTCTACTAGCCACAGGACCTATGTAATTGTGTCTTTGATAAATGACAGGGAATCTTTGTCCATGAAATCTCAAAAATATAGCTGTCTAAACAAGATCTGAACACCCAACATGCAAGCATGGATTGGGGAAATATCATGGAGCTCTACCCCTACATAAACAGATACATGTAATCAATGACATGGCCAGTCCTAAAGACTAAATGAACTCAGCAGGTTGTCTTTACATATTTATTCACGTATATGTATGTATATATAAATATATATATAAACAAAGTTTTTTTTAAAAAAAAGAACATAAATTTGAGAGAAAGCATGTGGGAAAATGCATGAGAGTACTTAGAGCAACTAGACAGAGTAAGAAAATGATGTAAATACAGTAAGCAAATGTGAAATTTTTAAACTTTTAATAAAAAAAGAAACTCAAGACACTAAAAGTAAGAGGAGAAGAGAAAGAAGAGGAGGGGATGGTGGGGGGAGAGAGATAGCTCAATGATAGGGCACTTGCCTAGCATGCATAAAACCTAAGGTTCTATCCCCAGTATTTTAATAAAAAGGAAATGCAAGGCATGGTGGTAGTGGTGTACACCTTTAATCCCACCACTCAGGAGGCAGAGGCAGAGTCTCTGTGTGTTTAACAGCAGCTTGGTTTACATAGAGTCTTTGGATAGCCAGAGCCAAAAAAAACAAGGATGAGTATTATGGAATATTATTTTAAGATGTGCTATGTTTGTTTGTGCGGTGAACCATTTGTTTAATAATGCAAAGATATGTTGCATTCTTTTATGATGTATTTCTTTAACTCTAGGAAGCTGTACTACATTGCCTATTTAAAGTACTTGATGGTCTAATAAAGAGTTGAATGGCCAATAGGTAGGCAGAAGAGAGGAGTAAGTGAGGCTGCCAAGCAGAGAAAGTAAACAGGAAGAGAAAAAGAGATATCAGGAAGCAGGAGAAGCAGGAAAAGAAGGAGCCAGCCACCCAGCCACCTAGACAGACACAGAATAAGAAGAAAAAAATGGATATACAGAAATAGAGAAATATAAAAGTCCAGATACAAAAGATAGACAAGATAAGTTAGAAAAAGCCGACTAAAATCAAGCCAAGCTAAGGCTGAGTATTCATAAAAAAAGAATAATCCGGGAGCTGGAGAGATGGCTCAGTGGTTAAGAGCACCCTCTGCTCTTCCAGAGGACCCGGGTTTGATTCCCAGCACCCACATGGCAGCTAACAACTGTCTGTAGTTCCAGTTCCAGGCAAACACCAAGGCAAATAAATAAAATAAATAAAGTTTTAAAAAAAAAAGAATAATCCTCTGTATATTTATTGACAGCTGGGTGGTGACCCACCCATAAACAGTAAGAGTCAAAGAGTAAAAAACAATCAACTACAAGATAAAGATCCTTTAGCAGCCATGATATAGCTAGTACCAAAGGGAAGAGAATTCCCACCTTGTTATGCCAGTGCAACGAAACAACTACTAGTAGCTGTTGAGTTGCAAATGTCAATTAGGAGAGCAGTTGCTTACGGAGCAGATACTGAATTTAATAAAAGAACAACATTTGGTACTCCAAAGCATGACACAGAGGAAGAGATCAAGCCAGCTAGCTCTGCTGCATTTGCCATCTGGGACTCTCCACACTAGTAGTTGGCTGCTGATTGCCCCAAAAGTCAACAGAATTGGTGAGAGACTTGGGAAATCATTTAGAAAATGAAAGAATTAAATAATATTCAAAAGAAAAAAATCAGTCACTCTCCATATTAAGAATGGGAAACATAACAATGCAGGGTGCTAGGGCCCTCTATTCTGCTACCTTAGAAGATTTGAAATTAGAAGCAGAATATGTGAAGATAAATGATTTAACTGACACTGATATAATACCAATAATAAATACTACCAGTATGATAATATCTTATCAATAATAGTCATAGTGGGTTTTGTGCTAAATATGACAAGTTGATTAATGGGATGCAGGTCTTATAAAGATATACTAATGAGAAAAAGAAAAACTCTCAGGCACAGAGGACTTTAGAGAAGAATTTACCACACAATTAATTGCATTGTGAAACTCAAGAGGAATGACCTAAGATTATTAGAACACCAACTTTAATATATCTGTTCAACAATGAACAACAGATGATATGTAGCCCCAAAGCTATGCAGAAGTTAATTGAAATTTTGTAGATAAGTTTGACTTAAAAAATTTAAGAAAACAGTCATTTTATATGGCATGCATTCACCCTTTGTAAAACAGATGCTAAATTCAAGGGCAACTAGGAATAGAATTATTCCAAAAGACGAAGTATTTAGTTGTAGCAGTATTAGAAGCTCATCCTCAATTAAAATGGAGACTCTGGTGTACATAGGAAGCCAGGGCCCTAAGACAATGAGACAAGGTTAGAGGAAATGAGATTTCCCAAGACCGAATTCTCATTGTTGCCAGTATGTTAATTAGTAAAGACAGTGTATGTTGGATGATAACACCCTAACTCTATGCCGTATAAAGCTTTGACTTCTTGGAATGGGGTTGAAAAATCAGTAAAAAGGAATGAGTTATCTACTACAATTATACAAGGTCCAAAAGATTTTTTATGAAGATGGACCTTAGACATAAATAAAATGATATCCAATCTCAACATTAGACAAATATTAATTGAATCTCTGGTTTTTAAAAATGCTAATTCAGAAAGTAAAAGGGTGATTAAGTCTTTTTTTGACTTATCAAGGGTGATAATGCAAATAAGATTGCTACACATATATTTACTTTGTGTTCAGCTTTCCCTCTGAATTTTTTTTCCATCCCTGTATATCCCAATTCAAGGTCCCTTCCCCCTCCAGCCACATCAGGTCATTTTTTCTTCTCCACAACTCCCCATCCCCACCCTGGGCAGGGAGCAGACAGTCCTATGGTCCCACTGACCCAATAATGCTTAGATCAGTCTCCACTCCTGGAAAATCCAGTTTTGTCCCCCCTCCATCAAGAGTGAGTCAGGTGTTCCTATAGTTGGAGTGGGATCCGAAGGGTCAGTCCAGGTTGTTTCTGATCCCAAGCTGTTCAGTGGTTGTGGAATGCAGCTTGGGTATGCTTGGCTTTTTTTCTTGTTTGTATGTTTAGAGACCACTAATGAGTGAGTACATCCCCTGCTTATCTTTCTGAGATTGTGATACCTCGCTCAGTAGGATATTCTCCAATTTCATCCATTTGCCTGCGAATTTTGGGATATCATTTTTTCTTAATGCTGAGTAGTATTCCATTGTGTAGATGTACTACACTTTGTTAATCCATTCTTCAGTTGAGGGACACCTAGGTTGTTTCCAGGTTCTTGCTATTACAAATAATGCTGCTATGAACATAGTTGAGCTAATACCTTTGGAGTGTGAATGTGCCTCTTTAGGGTATACAACCAGAAGTGGTATTGCTGGGTCCTTGGGGAGATTGATTCTCAATTTTCTGAGAAACTGCCATATTGCATTCCAAAGTGGCTGAACAACCTTACACTCCCACCAAAAATGGAGGAGTGTTCCCCTTGCTCCACATCCTCTCCAACATAGGCTGTCATCTGTGCCTTTTATCTTAGCCAAGATAAAAAGGCTTTTATCTAACAGCCTTAACAGGTGTTAGGTGGTATCTCAAAGTTGTTTTGATTTGCATTTCTCTGATGTCTAAAGATGATGAGCACTTTTTCAGGTGTCTTTCAGCCATTCGTAGTTCCTCTGCTGAGAATTCCCTTTTTAGATCTGTAACCCATTTTTTGATTGGATTATTCAAGGTTTTGGGCTCTAGTTAAATTCTTGACCTCTTTATATATCATAGAGATCAGTCCTCTATCACTTCCAGGGTTGGTGAAAATCTTTTCCCATTCTGTAGGTTGTCATTTTGTCCTATTTACAGTGTCCTTGGCTTTGCAGAAGCTTCCTAGCTTCAGGAGATCCCACTTATTGATTGTTGGTCTTAGTGTCTGTGCCACTGGTGTTATATTTAGGAAGTGGTCGCCTGTGCCAATTTGTAGAAGTGTATTTCCCACTTTCTTTTCTATCAAGTTCAAAGTGGCTGGGTTTAAGTTGAGGTCTTTGATCCACTAGGATTTGAGTTTTGTGCAGGGCAACAGGCTTGGATCTATTTGCATTTTTCTACACACTTCCACCCAGCTATGCCAACACCATTTGTTAAATATACTACCTTTTTTCCATTGAATGTTTTGGGCCTCTTTGTCAAAGATCTGATGTTCATAGGTTTTTGGGTTAATGTCTGGATCCTCAATTCTATTCCATTGGTCCACAAGTCTGTTTTTATGCCAGTACCAAGCTGTTTTGATTACTGCAGCTCTATAGTATAGCTTGAAGTCAGGGATAGTGATACCTCCTGAAGTTCTTTTGTTGAGTAAAATTGTTTTAGCAATCCTGGCTTTCCTGTTATTCCAAATGAAATTGAGTATTATTGTTGCAAGGTCCAAAAAATATTGTGTTGGGATTTTGATGGGCAGTGCACTGAATCTGTAGATTGCCTTTGGTAGAATTGCCATTTTTACTATGTTGATCCTACCAATCCAGGAACATGGGAGAGATTTCCATTTTCTGATATCCTCTTCAATTTCTTTCTTCAGTGATTTAAAATTTTTGCCAAATAGGTCTGTTACTTCTTTGGTTATAGTTACTCCAAGGTATTTAATACTATTTGTAGCTATTATGAAGGGAAATGTTTCCCTTATTTCTTTCTCAGCTCTTCTATCTTTAGTGTATAGAAGGGCTACAGATTTCTTTGAGTTAATCTTGTATCCTGCTACATTGCTGAAGGTGTTTATCAGCTG
>PVIH01014758.1:38345-52523 GCA_004025045.1 Sigmodon hispidus
ATCTCTTTTCGTTCCCTTATTGCTTTAGCTAAAACTTCGAGAACTATATTGAATAGATAAGGGGAGAGAGGACATCCTTGTCTAGTTCCTGACTTTAGTGGGATTGCTTTGAGTTTTTCTCCATTAAGTTTGATACTGGCTGTCGGCTTCTTGTAAATCGCCTTTATTATATTTAGGTATTCTCCCTGTATTCCTGATCGCTCCAGGGCTTTAATCAGAAAGGAGTATTGGATTTTGTCAAAGGCTTTTTCCACATCTAAGGATATGATTATGTGGTTTTGTTCCTTTAATTTGTTTATATGATGGATAACACTTACAGTTTTTCGTATGTTAAACCAGCCCTGCATTTCTGGGATGAAGTCTACTTGGTCGTGGTGGATGATATCTTTTATACATTGTTGTATATGGTTTGCAAAATTTTGTTGAGAATTTTCGCATCAATATTCATGGGGGAAATTGGTCTGTAATTCTCCTTCTTTGTTGTGTCTTTGAGTGGCTTGGGTATTAGGGTGATTGTGGCCTCATAAAAGGAATTTGGCAATATTCCTTCAGTTTCTACTGTGTGAAATATTTTGAGGAGTAAAGGTAGTAATTCTTCTTTGAATGTCTGGTAGAATTCGGCACTGAAACCATCTGGACCAGGGCTTTTATTTTTGGGGAGGTTTTTAATGACAGCTTCAATTTCCTTAAGGGTTATAATTACCTATAGGTTTAGGTAATTAATCTGATCTTTTAATTTTGGTAGATGGTACCTGTCCAAAAAGCTGTCCATTTCTTCTAGGTTTTCCATTTTTGTGGAATACAGATTTTCAAAATATGATCTGATAATTCTCTGTATTTCCTGGGGGTCTACTGTTATGTCCCCCTTTTCATTTCTGATTTTGTTGATTTGAACACTCTTTCTCTGATTTTTGATTAGCTTGGCTAAGGGTTTATCTATCTTGTTGACTTTCTCAAAGAACCAACTCTTAGATTCGTTGATTCTTTGTATTGTTCTTTTTGTTTCAATTGTATTGATTTCAGCTCTAAGTTCGATTATTTCCTGCCGTCTACTCCTTCTAGGTGAGTTTGCTTCTAATTATTCTAAGGCTTTCAGCTGAGCTGTTAGGTCTCTAGTGTGGGATTTCTCAAGGTTTTTCATATAGGCATCTAGCACTATGAATTTTCCTCTTAAGACTGCTTTCATTGTGTCCCACAAGTTTGGATATGTTGCAGATTCATTTTCATTGAATTCTAGGAAGACTTTGATTTCTTTCTTAATTTCTTCCTTGACCCAGAGATGGTTCAGCTGAGTGATGTTTAGTTTCCATGAGTTGGTAGGCTTTCTTTGGGTTTTGATGTTGTTGAACTCTAACTTTAGGCCCTAGTGGTCTAATATGTTACAAGGGATTATTTCCATTTTTTTGTATCTGTTGATATTTGCTTTATGACCAATTATGTAGTCAGTTTTGGAGAAAGTTCCATGAGGAGCTGAGAAATAAGTATATTTCTTTGCGTTAGGGTGGAAGCTTCTATAGATATCTATGAAATCCATTTGCATCATAACCTCTTTTAGACTCCTTATTTCTCTGTTGAGACTCTGTCTGGTTTATCTATCCAGGGTTGAAAGTGGGGTATTGAAGTCTCCCACTATT
Organism: Sigmodon hispidus; assembly: GCA_004025045.1. Taxonomy (NCBI): domain Eukaryota; kingdom Metazoa; phylum Chordata; class Mammalia; order Rodentia; family Cricetidae; genus Sigmodon; species Sigmodon hispidus. The sequence continues at coordinate 39,980 of PVIH01014758.1, forward strand.
AGGGTATAAGAATTGATGTGGGATTCGAGCTTTAGCAGTGTTTCTTTTACATATGTAGGTGCCCTTATATTAGGGGCATAAATATTCAAGATTGAAATCTCCTCTTGACCAATTTTTCCTGTGATGAATAAGTAGTGACCATCTTGGTCCCTTTTAATTGCTTTTAGCTTAAAGTCTACTTTGTTAGATATTAGGATTGCAACCCCTGCTTGTTTCTTAGGACCATTTGACTAGAAAATCTTTTCCCAACCCTTTATTCTAAGCCTGTGTCTTTCTTTGTGGTTGAGGTGTGTTTCTTGTAGGCAACAGAAGGATGGCTTCTGTTGTTGTATCCATCTTGTTAGTGTGTGACGTTTTATAGGAGAGTTGAGACCATTGATATTAACGGAAATTAGTGACCATTGATTCATAATTTCCTGCCATTTTTGGTGGTAACTTGTTTGTATTTCCTTTCTCTAGGGTATTCTTCTGTGGAATTATTGATTGTTTGTGATTTCGTGGGTGTATCTGGGGTCCTTAGGTTGGAGTTTTCCCTCTAATACTCTCTGTAGCACTGGATTGGTAGATAGATATTGTTTCAGTCTGACTTTGTCCTGAAATACCTTGTTTACTCCATCTATGGTGATTGATAATTTTGCAGGGTATAGTATTCTAGTTTGGCATCCATGCTGTTTTAGCGTCTGTATAACTTCTGACCAAGCCCTTCTAGCTTTCATCATTTCCATTGAATAATCAGGCGTTATTCTCATAGGTCTGCCTTTATATGTGAGTTGGCCCTTTTCTTTTGCAGCTCTTAAAATTTTTTCTTTGTTCTGTATGTTTTGTGGCTTGATTATAACGTTGTGCGCTGACTTTTTGGGGGAGTCATTTCTATTTGGTGTTCTGTAAGCTTTTTGTATCTTTATAGGCATTTCCTTCTTCAGGTTAGGGAAGTTTTCTTCTATGATTTTATTGAAAACATTATCTGTGCCTTTGAGCTGGTATTCTTCTCCTTCTTCTATTCCTATTATTCTCAAATTAGGTCTTTTCATGGTGTCCCAGATTTCCTGAACATTCTGAGTTATGGCTTTTTTAGTTTTACTATTTTCTTTGACTTATATATCTATTTGAGCTACTGAGTCTTCCACTTCATAGATTCTATCTTCTGTCTCTTGAACTCTGTTTGTTATGCTTATATCTGTGGTTCCAGATTTTTTCATAAGCGGTTCCCTCATTCTATAATTTACCCTTATATGGATAACATCTTACTATAGCTGAAACAGACTCAGATACATTAGAAAAGTTATTATTTGAAAAGGTAATGAAAATTTTGCCTTGCTGGAAATTGCAAATTGCTCTTGAAAAAAGTACAAACGGGATTCTATTAATTATTTAGGATTTAAGACAGATTTACATAAAATTCAACCACTGAAAGTATAAATCAGGAGAGATAAATTAAAAACACTTAATGATTTTCAAAACTTTCTGGGAGATATCAACTGGCTACAGCCTACAATTGCACTAACAATAAATAAACTAAGTCATTTATTTGAACCCTTACAAGGTGATAAGGACTTAAATAGTCCAAGAAATTGGCTGAGGCTGAGAGAGAATTAGCTCCAGTAGAACAGAAATTACAGGATGTACATGTGCATCCCATGAATCCAAAGCTTGATTGTATTTTAGTTATTTTTGCCTTCTACTCATTCTCCCACAAGAATTCTGATGCAGAAAGACAATAATATCTTAGACTGTTTATTTTTTACCACACAAAGTAAAAATTAAAGATCTATGTAGAAAAAGTTTCTGAAGTGATTCTAAAAGGAAAATTGAGACTTTGTTGGTTAACAGGAATAGACTCAGTAGAAATTGATAAACAGATAGATGCTAATGCTAAAATTGCCTCATTATGGGCAGAAAATAAGGATTCCTCTATTGCCATTAATAATCCTTTGGTTTTATTTTATCTATTTAAAACTTGTCATGGGCATAAATATTAGCTCTAAATTTATAAGAATATTCTGCATGTGACATTTAAAATGTTTAAGCTTTCAGCAGTGAATTGCAACCATTCATGAAAGTGACATATGAAATCTCTAGTAGAAAATGGGGCCCCACAATGACAATTCTATAGGGATTGTGGTAAAGCCATTAAAGGGATAAAAACGACCCAAAATTCAGTATCAGACTACAAACTGCTCAGGACAACTCCTAAGCTGCTGGCTGAGAAGGGTCAGCCTCATAAACTATATTATGAAGGATTTTAGATAAGCTCTGCACTTTCCCATTACACAGAGACTGGACAACAAATGTTATAGCTAGTTTATTCCATGCATAACCAATATCTCAATTTTCTCAGGGTTCCCTACAGATATCATTGCCCCAGAAAACAGGAAGTAATCCTAAGAACATGACACCCACATTTCCAAGAGGTAAGGTGAATGGTATTTGATCATTTGATGGGTTATGGATGTTCCTCATTATTTTCAGGAGTTGTTTGCTAATTGGTATTGTTATTGATAAGGGAGGAAACTATACAAAGGAGATTAGATTCAGGGATCTCATTCAAAAAAAGAAGGGGGATATAGAAATAATAAAAGAATAAATTATTGAATCTACTTTAAGCAAACTGGCAGATTATTGAATCTACTTTAAACAAAAAATTGATTAATCTCAAATATTTCATATGGTATGACCTTTTGTATATTGATACAAATTTAAGGTTATTTTATTATAACATACTTTAGATATGTTTCTAGTCTTGCTTAAGGTTTTGTACCTATGCAGTTCACTTAAAAAGATAAAATTCTAGTTTTTAGAAGCTATTATTATAAACATTCATATAATTAAGAAATATAGGTTAATAGTTCATAATTTATAACTGTGGTGGAATGTTCTCTGTACGATATAAATAAATAACTGTTTGGACCCATGCAGGGCACCGTAGAAGTGGGTGGAGAATCAGAGGCAGCCAGGTAGGAAGAAGGGGTGGAGTTTACTAGTCACCATCTGTCCCCCGAAGAAGAAGCATGTAGGAATTCAGGTGAGCCATGGGCTGCAAGCCACGTGGTGGGTAGATTCATGGAAATGGGTTGATTTAAGAAGAAAGAGCTAGCTAGTAATGTGCTTAAGATATGGGCCAAGCAGTGTAAAGTATATAAGCGTGTGATTCATTTCTTTTGGGGGACAAAAGCCGTGGGCGCGCGAACCAGGTTCCAAACCGCCGGCACCACACGTGCGCCAGGTCATAAATCTCCGGACCCAAACAGGCCGGGAAAAACATACAACAACATATAACAACCAAATTTGTTGGTATATTAGGTATGTTATCACTATCATAATAGAGATATATCTAGATAGTTAAATACCATTTAACTTAGAATACCATTTAACTATCTAGAACTAGAATATGGCATTTAAAAAGGTTTGTTAACATAAGGTTTTTCAGGATGAGACAATAATTTACTTAGGAGAAAATGATGGGCATTAAAGAAAGTCCATATGAATTTGCTTTCAAGGTGGCAAGATTAGCCATTTAGGCAAGAATCTGCTTTTGCCTTGACTACTTGACTGTATGCTATATAAACTGGACATGCAGGACCCAGAAGAAAGTGATGGCTGAAACTTTGCCAAAACAAGGCAAGATGGTCCTTCAGGGTTCCTACTTCATGAAGAGTATGACAGATATTCTCGAGGACATAGAGGAAAATGACTGATGAACTTTCCCAAAACAACATGGAACAGTCCTTCAAATTTCCTGCTTCACTGAAACGTCTGCCAGATATTCCAGGCCTGTAGGCTGAAGATGGGTGCCCCAATGTTGCAGAGGAACTGTGGGTGACTGTTGGAGCAACCAAATGTCTCTGTCATTTCTATAGTTTTTGAAGTTGCTTGCAATAAACTTCCTATTTATTCGGACAATATTATTTCCTTCTGAGTCCTTTGATGGAGTTGAAGACTAGATAGTTATAGTTTCAGTTTTCCTTAGTAATGATAGAAAGTAAATTAGGTGTAAAAGTTTGGATTCACTAAGATAGGATAGATATTGGATTATTTTCTCTGAATATGCTAAATACAAATGAACTGAATACTATAAATGCAATTTTCTTGATAACTGTCTTGATGTGTATAGCTTTACTATTTTAAAGTTAAAATCATTGTTATTTAGACAAAAAGGGGGAAATATTGAATTTTATTTTAAGATGTGTTATATTTGTTTATGCTGTGGAACATTTGTTTAATGATGCAAAGAAGTATTGCATTCTTTTATATTGCATTTGTTTAACTCTGTGAAGCTGTGTTACTTTGTCGATCTAAAATACCTGATTGATCTAATAAAGAGCTGAACAGCCAACAGTGAGGAAGGAGAAAGGATAGGCAGGCAGAATAAAGAGAAGGAAAAAAGAGGGATCGGGAAGCAAGAGATGAAGGAAGGAGAAAAGAAAGAACCAGCCACACAGCCACCAGTCAGACATGGAATAAGAAAGAAAGAAAAGATATGCAGAAATAGAGAAAGGTAAAAGCCCAGAGACAATATATAGGCAGGATAACTTAAGTTAAGAAAAGCTGGCTAGAAATAAGCCAAGCTAAGGCCAGGCATTTAAAAAAGTCTCCATGTATTTATAAGGGATCTGAGGAAGAAGAAACAAACAAACAAAAAAACCATAAAATAGCTTTTTACATACACAGCATGGACAAATCTGGAAAATATAGTTTTAGTTTTATCAAATATCTAGAATAAGCAGTCACACAGGCAAGTACATGGATTTGATACTACAATATGAAAGAAAAGGTAAAGAGGGGCATATTTAATTGTTTATAGTTCCTGTTGAGGATAATGAAAATAATTTTAGAAACAGTAATGAAGATTGCATATTATAGATGCAAATAATGTCCATGAGTAGTAGTATACTTACATATGAAAAAAATCCCAAATTTATGTCATATGTTTTAACCTCAAAATTTCAAAGGTATCCAGTCTCCTCAAAACCTGTACCATCAACCACAGCATCACAGAACCCCTAAGTTCTACCTAACAGCTTATATATAATATGGGTAGTAATTTCTACCCTGCTGTTCTCATTCTTGTTCTCAGGTCAAAGTAAATAGAAAACATGATAGAACTATACCATGTTGAAGTCAGGGATCATTATTTTCTTGGAGGTTTGCACATGAAGACCACAGTGTTTACTTCTCCAGTCCTAGGCATTAAAATGCAGTGGTTCTGTTGTGCCTCTTAGGTGAAGAACCATTTCAGTGACAGGGACAGTTTTCAGTGATGGTATTCCAGGCAGGAAAAACATCTCACTTGATAAATAAAGATTCTGTTTAAACTGTTAATGGCTTCCGTTTTTCCAGTTAACAGTACTTCCTTACAGTGTATCATGATCATGTGGACACAAAAGGTTTATTCACCTAAATTGGCAAAACATTGATCAAAGACTAAGGAAAAACATTACAGCTGCCAGTTCTTGCTTTGAGGAAGCAAGAATAGTTTCCAGGGAGCCTATGTGGCATAAAGTGCCAGGAAGCATGGTGAGGATCAATAAAGTGCCTTTGGTATCCAGCTTTTGAAATGGCTCAAAGACAAGACCTACCACAGACACAGTCAGCTTCCGGAGAGGGTTGGTTCTTCAGCTTTTTCACCCTGCTCAGAAGTAAACATTAGAAAGCTTCTTAACAGGGGTCACTAGCACATTGCCAGGCTGCTGTCTTAAAAGTAGTAGTAGTGCCCACACAAAGCACATCTTTAGTCAATAACTAAACTAAAACAATAACTAAACAATAACTAAAATGACTGAAATAACATACACTGACAATGCCAAATATTAGCAGGAATACAGAAAACCTAAAACTCTCATACACTACTAATAATAACATAAAACTATTACACTATGGACAAAGGTTTAGTAGTTTCTAGTAAAACTAAACACATGTGTCTTAGTCCACAATCCATCTACAGGATTTGCCTTATAGAAATAGTCTCAAGATAACAGCAGCTGCATTTGTAATTACCAAAAAAAAATTTTAAAATTGCAATTAATGCAAGTTTCCTTAAGCACAAACACATGAAGGAATATTATTAAACAATAAAAAGGAATGAACTATTGACATATTTATAATGGCCCTAAGGGAATAATGCTGAGTGGGAAAAAACTCTTATCTAAAAGATCACTTAGCACATGACTCCATTTATATAACACTTTAGAAAAAGCCAAAATTAGAAAGATTGAGAACAGCTCAACCACTGCCAAGAGTAAAAGCCTGCACAGGTGTTGAATAAAAGTAGCAGGATCCATATGTACAGGAATAATGAGAGGCGGTTTTGTTTTGAATAATCACACTATGAGTTCTTGAGACTTGTCAAACAAAGCCTTAGAAGACATACTGATATGAGACATGGCTAAAATACTAAGCTAAGTCATCAGGGCAATATTTTAAAATAAGAAAGAGAAGATCCACAAAGGCACAGACACCCACTTTTATTCTTTCTCTCAATGGAGAGAGGAAGGGAGGGAGCGAAAGGGAATGGGAAGGAGGAACAAGAAAGGACAATGGAGGGAAAAAGAAAACACAGAACATATTTTCTTTAATATGCAAAACATGTGTCTTTATGTGTGTGTCCTTATGTATGTGCGCATGTCATGAAAGCAGAAGCTGTAGGATTTGGGGGAGGAAGGGACTCACTGGGAGGAGGGAGGAGTTCCAAGGAAATGACAATGGAGGAAGCCATGAGCAAAGTGCAACAATATGTGTAAGAAAATGTCAGCGAACTCAATTATTTTGAGTTTAACTAAAAATTAAGGCATATCTACAAGCAAGTTAGAATAGAATGCAAAACAACAACAAATGGGTCTCTACAAAGGCAAATTATGAATATCATTTTTCCCAAAGCTTATGAAATCCACTTTCATTTGTTGGGAAAGGCAAGATATGGCAGGATTTGGGCCACCCTGGAGGAGGGTGAGTGTCATCTTGCTAAGCATGGAGCTTGCACTGAAAATGATATCAAGTAGGAAGCAGGGATGGAGGAGAGAAAAGCAGATCACCTCTCATTTCAGCCCAAGTACAACACGCCTAACTCTACTCAAAACACATTCTGGCACAATCAAAAAAAAAAAAAAATTCAACAGGCAGTGCTGGAGGAGAATCCTCTAAGGGAAACTCAACATAAAAAAACAAGGGAAAATAACTGGAAAACAACAGGCTGTCCTGAAGAGGGCTAATCCCCAGGGATCCTCCCACAGCTCCAACTTGTTCTCTCAATGCTTTTTCTCATCCTTGAGAGACCTAATCACATTTGCTGATCGCAGACAGAAGCCCCAAAGCACAGAGTTCTCTGTTTACTCTTTGCCTCAGCCTTACTGGTGACAAAGCTAAACACTTGACTCCACTTTAAGCAAGGCCTGGGTTCAGGATGATTTCCCTACTGACAAATCTACCAGACAACACCCACTCTGACCAATATTAAGTAACTGGGAATTGAGGCTAAATTTCTATAACATCTACAACTACAAGGGAGAGAGAAAATTACAAATAAAAAAATCTGGTGATTTACTTTATTCCTAGTGAATATTAGGAAGTAACTGGAAAAGAAAATGGATTACAAGGATTTCATCACATCTCAGCTTACTGTAGCAGCCACCACCTAGCTCAGTGGTTATCAGCCCTCCTAATTCCGGAACCTGTCAATACAGTTCCTCATGTTGTAGTAACCCCAACCATAAAATTATGTTTGTTGCTACTTCATAACTGTAAATTTGCTACTGTTAAGAATCATAACATAACAACCCCCTCCCCAAAAAAGCAATAAAAAAACAAAATAAATTCACCTCCATCCTCTCTTTCCAACATCTCTTCATTCCTCCTAGTAGCACTGGGTACTTTGGTGTGTCACACATTATACCCTTTTGTCCAATGAGCCACACTCACAAAATGTTCATTGGTATGAATCATCTGTCTGGTTCAAGGCCTCTGGCACTCCATCATCAATCATTTCATGTGTTCCTTTAAAAATGAAGGTCTATATTACCAGTTACTCAGGCGGCTAAATTAAAGTATAGAATCATCTACATAATGAATTGGGCTAAGGTGAGACACTGTTTGAAAAAGTATAAAATAAAATTTTTAAAAAGCCTACTAACACGTACCATTTTTCCCATACTGTCACTCAGCATATGAAGTAAATTTCCTGAATTAACAAAATTAAGAGTATATTATCCTTTACTTAAATTACATATTCTACCATTTGACCACATTTATGACTAGTCCAGATCTTCTCATTTGTAAAGATCACAGGAATCTTGACTACTTCACTGGACTTCAACATTTCAATGGGTCCCTCAAAATCTATTGCCAGAAAGGACACTAAGGTTAAACTCAGGAGAGTGTTCTTTCAAGCTGTGTAATCCTGAGTGAGCCTCTCTAAGTCCTCAGTTTCTATCTATGAAATTTGAGAGCTTTAAACTAGATCAGAAGTTCTCAAATTCAAAGAAGTATTGCTCCTAAACAATGTGTAGACAACTACTGGTAATGAGTACAATGTACATAAAAACATCTAGGAACACAAGATCAATAGCAACATCCAGAACAATTTGAAAGGAAGACAAATCCTGCCCAATGCCAAGAGCATATTACTTTTGCTCCCCCAACAGAAAAAAAAAAATGATTAAAATAATTTGGATCTACAGAGTGAGTTCCAGCAGACCCAGAGCTACACAGAAAAACCCTGTCTCTATGGAAAAAAAGAAAGGGGGAAAGAAGGAAGGAGCGAAGGAGGAGTGAGAGGAAGAAGAAGAAGAAAGGAAAGAGAAAATCTCTTGTAGAATTTTGCTGCACATTGAGACTAAGATCTGATCTGTCATGGAGCCTTACTACTTAAGAAACTTCTCTCTCTCTCTCTCTCTCTCTCTCTCTCTCTCTCTCTCTCTCTCTCACACACACACACACACACACACACACACACACACAGAACTTTTACAACTGCAACCAGATGTTTCTTAATAAATATTCATTTAAAAATTTCAGTAGACTCTGTTGTTCACGTTTGAAATCCAAGTAAAACTGAGTTGAGAACACATTAAGAAATGGTTGGGGAAGTGTAGAAGCATTCTCTCTGCAGGTACCATTTGTTTACCTCCAATAAAAGAACATGTGTGGTTGTTCATCAGCTTCATTCAAGGAGTCAAGAGGGTGGGGTTAAGGAATCTTCGGTTGTTCACTTCATTTACTATTATTAATGCCTGCTCTGAAATTCTCCCTACAAATCTCAAGATAAAATCTGTAATAGAGATAAAAAAAAAAATAGTGTCTCTATTTCTGTTACTTGTCAACGTGAGAGTAAATCAGTTAGAAAAAAGAATCTACTTTCAGGGAGTTGACTACAAAATGCAGCAAAGCAGAAATGAACTTAATGAATGCTAGCACACAGAGAGATTGTCAACAGGTATGAGAGGATTTTTCCAGGCACAAACATTGATAACACTATCCAAACCCATTGCTAACCAAAGCCAACATTAACCCCTTCCTGAAACTGAAAGACTACAGTGAATCAACTATTTCCTTTTAAGGATATATTTCAAAAGACAGCCATTTTATGGCAGAGAAGGCAGGCCTCTGTGGCCAGCCCCACCTTGGCAGCAGTCTCGCAGAATATAGCCTGAGGTTCCAGAAATTTAAAAATCCTGAATCTGCACTAGTAGTTGTTGCCAGTGGCCTCACTGGGCTGCTATCCAAACTCTAGGGTCTAATATTTCAAAAGAAGGCCAAACCCAATATTGCACAATCCTTATTGTTTAGCAGTGTTTTATTTTTAATAATCTTTTGCTACTAGCAAATTCTCATATATGCCAGAAGAACTAATATCCATATTTGGCTCTAATGAAGCCATTATTTTCTCTACCACCCACCAACTGACTTCTTCCAGCCAAATTTTCTGCAACTGTTATTAACTTTCATGGATTAACATAAACCTTGTTAAAATCCAGTAACATGAGGTAGGTAAATGGAATCAAGCAGATGTACACATAAAATAATGTCTCCATAAAGCACACTGTTTTATGCAATTGATATATGCTAATAAACAAGCAGCCATTTCAGAAATTCAGTAAGAGAAAAAAATCTTGATTCCATATAGCAATGCAAAGAGATGATACAAAATAAACAGACTATGTTGGAGTATGGTACAGAGAGCTTCTCAACGAAGAATAATTTTACTTAACTTGGATCTTGAAGAATAAACAAAGTTCTTGACTTTGAATATATATGAAGGGGCTGAGCACGGTAGAGTGCTTTACTAACATGAACAATGACCTGGGCTGGTTCCTCAATACCACATAAACCAGATATGATAGCCCAGACCTATAATCTTAGTACCCAGGATTTGGTGTTAGGAGTTCAAGTACAAAGCTAGTTTGAGGAATCCAAGGCTACATAGTATGTACATCTCTGGCCAGGGCTACATAGTAAGACATTGTCACAAAAATAAAAGCAAATACTTTGGAATTAAGGATTACGGGGCTAGCCCATTAATACAGTACTTGTCTAGCATGTCCAGGCCCTAGCACTACAAAAAAGTAATAATGCTAAAAAAATTTAAGTTTCATATTCTTAAAGACAAAAGGAATATGAGATAATTAATTTTACTGTCAACAACACTAGATTTAGAATCACCCCAAAAACAAATATCTAAGTATGTCTATGAAAGTGTGTGGTGGTTTGAAAGAAAATGTCCCCAAATGGAATGGCACTATCAGGAAGTGCGGCATTGTTAGAGGAATTTTATCACTGTGGAGGTTGGCTTTGAGGTCTCACATAAGCTCAAGCCATGACCAGTGTGTCAGACCACTTCGTGTTGCCTGCAGGATCAAGATGTAGCTCCTTTTCTAGTACCATATCTTCCTGCATGTTGCCATGTCTACCATGATGATAATGGATTAAATCTCTAAAACTGTAAGCCACTCGATTAATTGTTTTTCTTTGTAAGAGTTGCTATGGTCATGGTGTCTTTTCACAACAATAGAAACCTCCTAAGACAAAGTGTTTCCAGAGGTGCTTAACTGAAGTGTAACTACCCATCCTGAATGGGGATGATATTCCCTGGGATAGACTTCATAAAAATGAGAAAGTAAGGTGAGTACTTGTTGTAGAATATAAGTTAAAGATGTTTTATGTTACTTAAAACATTTTTAATGATGCATCTTGTTGCACTCTTTTATGTTAATTTGTTTAACTCTGTGAAGCTGTGTTACTTTGACTGTCTAAAACACCTGATAGGTCTAATAAAGAGCTGAGCAGTCAATAGCTAGGAAGGAGAGGGATTGGTGGGGCTGGCAGAAAGAGAAAATGAGTAGAAGGAGAGAAAGAGAAGAGGAAGAGCAAGAAAAGGAGGAAAGAAGATGCCAGGAGCCAGCCACTCACCCAGACAGGGAAAAAGAAAAGAAATACAGAAATAGAGAAAGGTAAAAGCCCAGTGGCAAAAGGTAGACAGAATTATTTAAGTTAAGAAAAGCTGGCTAAGAACCTAAAAACAACCTAGATGCCTCTCAACTGAAGAATCAGTTAAAAAAAAATGTGGTACATCTATACAATGGAGTACTACTCGGCAGTAAAAAAATAAAATGATATCCTGAAATTTGCAGGTAAATAAATGGATCTGAAGAGTATCATCCTGAGGGAGGTAACACAGGCCCAGAAAGACAGACATGCTATGTATTCACTCATAAGTGGATTTTAGACATGAAGCAAATGATAACCCGGCTACAATCGACAACACCCCCTCCCCAGTAGCTAGGCAACAGGAGGAAGTTAAGAGAGACATTCATGGATCCCCCTGGGAAGAAGAAATGGAGAAGATCTTCTGAGTAAAGTGGGATCATATGGGAGGAGCAAGGAGAGATGAGAAAACATCATGAGAGAATGGGATGGTTAAGTTGGGGGAGCAACAGAGAGGGAGAGCAAAGAAGTACATATCCTAACAGAGCCATTGTAGGGTTAGAGAGAACCCTGGTGCTAGGGAAACATCCAAGAACCCACAAGATGAGCCCAGCTATGACTCCAAGCAATAATGGAGAAAGTGCCTAAACTGGCCTTCCCTTATTATCAAATGATTGACCATCCTAATTGCCATTATAGAACCTTCATCCAGCAATTGATGGAAGCAGATGCAGAGATACATAGCTAAGCACTGGGTCAAGATACTGGTCCAGCTGAAGAGAAGGAGGAGAAATTATTTGAGCAAAGGGATCAGGATCATAATAAGGAGACCCACAGAGTAGGCTGTCCAGTGCTACTGGGAGCTCACAGGCTCCAAAATGACAGCTGATGAATTTTTATGGAATGGATCTAAACCCTCTGAATATAGATGAAAAGTCAAAGGCGTGGGCAGTTGAAGCCTCTTGCAGTTTGACCAGTTTATTCCTGGTGCCCTGCTGCATGAACTGGCTTCTTGGAGCCCATTCCCTACAGAGGAACACCTTGCTCAGCCTTGGTACTTGGGGGAGGGACGTGGTCCTACCTCAACTGGATATGCCAGACCCAACTGACTCACCTTGGTATTCCTTACCTT
>PVIH01014759.1:0-52413 GCA_004025045.1 Sigmodon hispidus
AAACCTGCTGGCTCTGTGTGTGTGCATACATGTGTGTTGCGTGCCTGTCTGTGTAAGTACGTGTGCAGATGTGTTTTGCCTATACATGTGTGTAAGCCCAGAGGTTGACCCTTTTTCCTCTCTCCTGCCCTCATTCTTCTCTCTCTCTCTCTCTCTCTCTCTCTCTCTCTCTCTCTCTCTCTCTCTCTCTCTCCAGTGTGTCACTCAGCCTGCAGCTTAGTGTTATGGCTAGATTGACTATCTAGTGAACCTCCAGAATCCTCCTGTCTCTGCACCCCATGAGTGTGCTGCCAATCCTGAATCTCAACATGGGTCCTGAGAATCCAGACTTAGTCCTCATGTTGCACATCAAGCCTTTTACTCACTGAGCCTTCTCCTTAGCTTTCCTTTGCATGTTAAAGTGGATGCGTTTTTTATGAAATGCCTTTTCACATGTGGACAAGATTCTGCACACCCCGCTGACCCCTGGACACAGACCGACTTGGGATTGGAGCCTAGATGGTTTATTACAGAAGCCATGGGTTGGATTCAGCTGACAATTCTCAGTCTGATTTTCTAGCATGGTCTGCTGCTGGCTGCTGGCTAGCACTCAAGCTAGCCTGGCAGCGCCTGCTTCAGCTGCTGCTTCTTTCTCTGGGTCTGAAGGAGCAGACAGCTGCATAGGGGGTGGAGCAGAAAGGCTTTGCAGGAACAGGTGGTCCCACATGTGTTCCCTGGTAAGAGTTCAGCAACTGGTCACTGGGTAGGGGGAGAAAGGGTGGGGAACCAGGGAAACTGAGAGGAGAGAATGTTAAGAGATAATCAGGTTGGAAGAGGGCAGCCTAGATTTTTCAAGAGTGTGTGTGTGTGTGTGCAATATGTACTTGTATGTCTGTGCGCATGTGTGTATGTGTATATGTATGTGTGTGTTTCTCTCTGTGTGTATACGTGCAAGAGTGTGTGTGAAAGTCAGAAATTAACTTCAGTTTTTGTCTTCAATTATTCTCTACCATAATTTTTGAGACAGGGTCTCTCACTGAACCTGGAGCTCACAGATACAACTACACTGGGTGGCTCTTTCTGTCCTCCAACCCCACCCACCCCCAACTCAGGGCTGGGATTACAGGCATGTACCTATGCACCTGGCATTCATATGTGTGCTGGAGATGCCAGCTCAGGTCCTCATGTCTATGCAGCAAGCAGCTTATACACTGAGTTATCCACCCTATTCCAAAGTCTGGGGTCTTCTTCTTCTTCTCCCTCCTTCTTTGCCTTGCTTAACAGCTGAGAGTTAAAAGTGCACGTGTAGAAATTGAGGTGGACAATACTCTTTTCAATCCAGAGCCGCTTAAGTCTCCTAAGTTCTCTGAACCTGCAATTCCAATAGCATTTGAAATCTGATACCATTTACTGACTCGCAGGGCACAGAGCCCACATGACTGGCAGCTCTGCAATTGAGCTTTGTCTGAAAGGTCTCCTCAGGAGCACAGAACAGTTTTGGAGCATTCCCTTTGGGCATCACTACCTCAGGCTTTGAGGTGGAGCCACAGAACCCAGGAGCGAAGCACAGACCAGGAACAGTAAAGTATGTTAAGGTGGGGATGGCAGGCTCAGTCCACAAGGCTCTCAAGGGCCCTGGCTGATTAAACTGAGCCCTGAGCATCTATCTACAAATGCCCAGTGGCTTGGGATTCCACATTCATTATTACCAGCAAAGCCCTGGATAGACTTCAGTTCCTGCCTCTAATTCCTGCTCTGGCATCCCCTTCATGATGAGCTATAAACTGTAAAGCTAAAATGGCCACATAGTCCCTGAGCTGATTTTGGTTAATTGTTTTGCAGAAATCAAACTAAGACCTCCAGTTTGCCTGTTTCTCTCGGGCACCAGGGTTTCTTGTGTATACTTTGTTTTATAGAGTCAGCCATGGATAACGAGGCCTAGAGAAGGATGCTGAAGGCAAGAATGTGATGGCTTCAGCACTTTCAGAGTCTTCTGAGATGTTTTAAAAAAGAAAGAGATGCGTAAGCCTCAGCAGGGATGCTCCTCCTCCTCCTCCTCCTCTTTCTCTTCCTCTTCTGGCATTTTTTGAGACAAGGTCTCTCTATTTTGCAGCCCTGATTGTTCTGGAATTCACTATATAGACCAGTCCTGGCCTCAAACCTAGAGAGACCTGTCTGCCCCTGCCTCCTGAGTGCTGGGATTAAAAAAGTCAATTTTTCGTAAATCAGCACGTGAACAGAAAAGAAACACCTTGTTTGTATATGATCAGTTACTGTATACAAAAATGTGGATTTCCCATTCAGCTTATATTAGGTCAATTAAATACATAAAAATTAAAAATTAAAAATTATTTCCCCCCACCTTTTTATTTTGAAATATTTCAAACCTACATGATTTTTTTTTAAAGACGTGTATAGAGGAAGAAAAAAAAAAAACTTGAGCATTTTCCCTAGATTTCCTACTTGTTGAGGTTTTGACACACCTGTCTTTCCTTCCCCTTAGACTTTCGTTTGAACCACTAAAGTCAATTGCAGATGCTCTGACTTCATTTGTGTGTGTGTGTGTGTGTGTGTGTGTGTGTGTGTATGAACTTTTTGCTTGTTTGTCTGTTTTTGAGACAGTTTTTCTCTGTAGCCCTCACTGGAACTCACTATGTAGAGCATCTGAACTTAAATGTACATGTCCATGTTGTAGGGTAAAAGAGCGAGCCAAAGAAACCCACCCTAATCCTGAAATAAAAGCTAGTGAAAGAAGCACCCTGGATCTAAGACCTGAGCCAGTAAAAGAAACACTTTATCCCTGAACCCAGAACCAAAGAAATGTGCCCCGACTCTAAAACCATTGCCAAAGAAACATCCTTTGGCCCTACAGTCAGAGCCGGTGAAAGAAATATGCCCTGGCCCTGAAATTAGAACCAAAAAGCCCAAAAGAGTCAGTTTAAAAAAAACTTATTCTGACCTTGAAAGTAGACCAAATCTGGCATCAAAATGGACCAATACCGGAGCAGAAAACCAACCAATCTGAGCATGGAACTCTAGCCAATCAGAATTTAGGGATTGAAAATCTGGCCAATCTCTACTCTGGAAATCTTCTCCCTGGAAAACTCCACCCTCAAAAAGCCCTATATAGACTCTGTACCTGCTGCCCTTTCCTTGCTGTCCTCTCCCACCCAGGCTGAGGCAGCCACTCTCTTGAATGAGGTTTGGGTGGAGACCCTCTTCTTTACTGGAGCAGTGACAAAGCCTGGGCGGGGAGCAGCTGAAGGCAGTGGAGCTGTAACACTTGTGCTGAGGAAACCTTCCCCTAGCGGAGCAAAGTTGTTACACTCAGAGAAACCGGAGCAGGACTGTAACAACTTCGATGGGGAAGCCCTCCTCTGCTGAAACAGAGCTGTACATTGGGGAAACCTTTCCCTGAATCAAGACTGTAAGCTGCTTATTGTGACCTATGGTATTCATTGGCTCCCGACTGCCAGGATCTCTTTCCATCTGAGATGTGCTAACACTGACATACATAATTAAAAATAAATCTTTTTTTTTTCTCCAAAAATCCAACATTTACCTAAAGTTCATTTTTTTTTTCTTGTACAAAGGTCTGAACTCAGGGTCTCATGAATGCTAGTTAGCTGTACTATAGGATGCCAGGTAGCTAAACCACTGAGCTACAAACATCTCTAGTCCAATACTGGTTCTTTTTTTGAAGACAGGTTTCTTTATTTTTGGTTGTGAGCCTAGCCTTTAATGGTTGAGCCATCCCTCCAGCCCGAAGACAGGTTTCTACTGTTACCACTAAATGGTCTGGAACTCTCTGTGTAGATCAGGCTGGCCTAGAACTCAGAGAAATTTGACTCTTCTGCCCTTTTAGTGCTGGAACTAAAGGGTTATGCCACTCTGCCTGGTTCCTCATTGTGTTTCATTAGTCTCATTTTTCATTTAGAGTGGCCCTGTTTTATTCATGCACATATTTTTCTAGTTCTTTCAAGATATTAACTTTTGAGTCCAAGTCAGTTTTTTTTTTTTTTTTGAGAATGCCCATGGACTGGATTTATATGATTCTTCCTTCATGGATGAGTTTAATTCTGTTTGTTTGTTTTGTTTTGTAGTTCATTACAGAAATGACATTTTTCATGTATTACATCAGGACATACACTGGTTCCATTTATGAAGGTGTAGCTAGTGTAGTTGTAGTGTAGCATAACCTCCTTGTCTTAGTCATTGTTCTATTACAGTTCAGAGGTTTAGTTCATGGTCATCATTTTGGGAAGCATGGCAGGATGCAGGCAGACATGATGCTGGAGAGTAGCTGATGATCTATACCCCAATCCACGGGGAGCAGGCAGAGAGTGACACTGGGCCTGCCTTGAGCATCTGAAACCTCAGAGCCCACCCCCAGTGACACACTTCCTCCAATAAGGCCACACCAAGTCTTAGTGCCATTTCCTGGAGATGAAGCATTCAAATCTATGAGCCTATGGGAGCATTCTTATTCAAACCAGCACATTACCCTTTCTGTGGTATGGGACCACCAGTTTTGTATATCTCCTCACAGCTCTGTAAACCATCACTATGCTCTAGATATAGAGTATCCCTTCAGTCCCCACAAGTTCTCTCCTGCCCCTCTCTGCACAATCCCCTTCCCCAAATCCTACAACCCCATTTCTAATCTCTGCCACTATTGCTTTGCATTATTTGTGAGTGGAGGAGTAGAATTACAGGGAATATAATATACCTTTTATGCCTGACTTCTTTCATTTGGCAGAGATTTATCCAGATTCTTGACTCACAGCAATACAGTTTTTTTAAAGTTTATTTTTAGTTTGTGTATATGAGTACCTTTCCCGTGTGTATGTTTATGTGCCATGTACATGGATGGTGCCCCCCAATGTGGCCAGAAAAAGCATGCCAGATCCCCTGAAACTGAAGTTATAGGTAGCTGTAAGGTACCAGGTGAGTTCTGGGAACTGAGCCTGGGTCCTCTGCAAGAGTAGCAGGTGCTCTGAACCTCTGAGTCATCTCTACAGCTCTGAGGTGCCTGTATTTTGTTGGGTTGTTCCTAAATGCTTCACTACACATGTCTAGCATAAGTGATTTGTTCATTACTCAGTGGATGGGCATCTGAATGGCCTCCAGTTTTAGCTGTTATGAGCAGGGTTAAATATTTCTGTGAACTCATTGATATTTCCTTGAATATATGCCCAGGAATGGGACTGTGGGTTTCTATAGTAAGGGCAGTGTCTGTAGCTTTCTTTACAGGCATCACCTCACAACTTCCCCAGTGACTGTGGCATTCTGCATCCCCAGCAGCAGTTCGTTCTATGTCCCTTGGCAGCATTTGAAATTCTCAGCTCATTTTTAATCTTTGTAGTAGACATGTGGTGGTATCTTAAAAAATCTAGACTGTGCATGCTCAGCTCTGTGCCACTTGAGCTCTCCAGTGTAACTGTCATTGAAATTTTGTAGGTGACATTTTGAGATCTCATGCTAATCCTACCACAAAAGGTCCATTCCCCACAATACTTTTACTTCAGCCAGGGTATCTTCTATCTATGGATAATATTTTCATGAATTAGAATATAATTCTTTAAAATTTTAAACTTAGAATTTTAATGTATGTGTGTTTGTGTGTGTGTGTGTGTGTGTGTGTGTGTGTGTGTGTGTGTGTGTATGGGGGAAGCATGCTACACTGAGCATGTGAGTTAGAAGATGGCTTGCTGGACTCAGTTCTCTCCTTTGGGCAAGTTTTTTTTTTTTTTTCCAGGAACTAAATTCACATTATCAGGCTTGGTGCAGGGTATCTATCTACAGAGTCATATCACTGACCCTGAAATGTAATTATTTTTCAAAGCATTTTTTCCTACATGTATTAACAGAAATTCTCTTATAATGATCTTCCCCCCCCTGGTTTTATAGTAGCTACACAAATTGATTCTTTTTAAATGTAGTCCATTAGAAGCCATTACTGTCCACTATTCATTTAGGTGCCTGAATTGTCCTGGCTCTGCCCACAGTTTCCTCCCCAAGCAGGCTCATTCACATCAGTCTTTGAATGCATACCCGCCTTCTGTCATAGGAAGCGTTTCTAGGCTCATCATATGCTTTCCTGGAATCAGCTGACTCTCTAAGTGACCTTGGTTTCTTTTAGTGAGGATTGGTATTTTAAAAACTGACTTCAGGCACTTCATGTACCAGCTGTCATCATTTTTAAGCCCTTCACTGATCACACTTGGAATATATAAATCAGTAGACTTCAACAAATGATATTGATTTGTTATTGTACATCCGGTCCAAGTCCAAACCATAGAGCTCTTTATAAGGCCACACCCTAAATCTTTCCACAGGAAGAACTCTTCGCAGAAATACCCTGTCCTATCATACACGTGTCCTACCCTAAGTTATTATAAATATTTTCAAAGTTGTCATGTCTATCTCCTTCCTAACAACAGATTAAAATTTGAGATCTTTTATAGTTACGGAGGATTTTTGCCTGTTTTTATTATTGCACTTTCAAATTTTATTTATTTCTTCTTTTAGTATAGTTAGCAATTCGATATAAAACTAAATGAAGCCATTTTTGCATTTAATTTTAAGGTATGGACCATTTTAAAACTTAACTTTTAGAATGAAATATATACTTCCTTGGTGTAATAATGTAAGCCTAAACCTGTTTTCAATAAAAGACCTAACAGGGCTGGAGAGATGGCTGAGTGGTTAAACGTACTTGCTGCTTTTCTGGAGGATCCAAGTTTGATTCTCAGCACTCATATATGGCTCACAACACCAGTAACTCCAGTTCCAGGGAATCTGGCACTCTCTGCTGACCTCTGTGAGCACATCCACACTGTGTAGACATTCAGGCAGGCAAAACACACATACATAAAATTAAAAACAAAAAACGACCCAACAAATCTGGACGACAGCAAAGAAGTCTCAACTGAGGGAATCACCCAACCAATCACCGTGCTGTGATCAACTTAACATGAGGGGAAGGATTCTGGGCAACCATGGGGCCTGTGATGTAATAAAAAACCATGTACTAATGCCCTCATCAGCTAATAAGTTTCTTTGGAACAGAGATTATGCTTTTGAATTCCCAGAGGCTACAAGATAATCAACAAACAGAAGGCATCCCGAAAGGCTGTCTTGAATGAATGGGAAAATGAACAACTGGATAGGCAGGCATCTATCTCAGTGAGATAAAATGTTGGCGTGGCAGCAGTTGTATTAAAAATGCCTGAAGAGTGACATTTACCTCATGAAAAAAGCAAATGTAAAACACAGAGTTTACAGGGATCAGGCCTAATATATATAAAAGTTTAGATTTATTTTTTTAAATTTTATTTATTTGTTTGTTTATTACTTATTTGCTTTTCAAGACAGGGTTTCTCTGTGTATCTTTGGCTGTTCTGCTCACTCTGTAAACCAGGCTGACCTTGAACTCACAGAGATCCTCCTGCCTCTACCTCTGGAGTGCTGAGATTACAGGCATCTGGCACCACCACCAGCCGATTAAATTAATAGTTAATTAATTAATTTGTCTTTGCATGTGTGCCTGTGTGGATTTATGTGTATCACCTTTGGGAGGGTTCCTGTGGAGGCCAGAAGTTTCCTTCTATCCACCATGTGGATTTGGAGGCTGGAACACAGGTCCCTAGGCTTGGAGGGAGGTGCCTTTGATTGCTTTTCTCAGGTTCTCTGTAAGAGTAGTATACTGAACCATCTCTCTAGCCCCAACATTTTTTTCCAAATACATATCTGTTCTATGGGGCACAACATCTGGATGGTTACACGCATCTGGTTAATGTCTCCCTGGAGCTGTACATTTGCTGAAATTGAGGAGGACCCTAGGAAGAGAGATGAGTCTGAAAAAAAAAATCAGTTTATGAGGTGGAGGAAGGGATCAAGCAGCAGTGTTTCTGTATTTTTCATGGTGTGTGTGTCTGTGTGTCTGTGTGTCTGTGTGTGTGTGTGTACAAGGTATTGGGTACACAGACATTGACGTTACAGGCAGCTATGAAACACCTAACATGGATGCTGAGAGTTGAACTCAGGTCCTGTGGAAAGAGCAATGCCTGGTCTCCATCCCACGAAGGGGAACTTTTGAGATTCAACCACAGCCTTTCCACATTTATGGAAGACTGTCACGAGGAAAGATGGCCTGTCTGTGGTGCTCCAAGAAGCAGCAATGAGGCCAGCGTGTGAGGCATTGACAGCAATTTTGTCCAGTCTGAGAAGCGTGGCCTTAGGACTGGAGATAGAGGAAGGAGAGGGATGCAGTCCATCAAAGGCTGCAGCATTGTCAGGAGGGCTCAAAGGAAATACTGTCCACCCTGTTAGAACAAACGTGCCTGAAGGATGTGCTTAGTGCAAAGACTTCTCACTGATCTTTGCATATTTGCAAAGTGAGAGAATATTATTTTACTTTAACAATCAGGTGTTTCTGACCTCAAAGGGAAGGGATATCTCACAGATTCCTATGCCACCTGCCATGTGCCTATAAACTGTGTTCATCAAATCTAAGCCACAGTATAGCAACTTTTCATAGACAGCACATGAAACATGGCCCCCATCAAATACATGCAAATGTATTATTTTTTCAGACACATCCTTTCTGATACCAAAGGGAACCAGAGAAAAGTTTTGTTTGAATTTTAGCTCTGTGTCTCCTAAACTTAATTTCCATTTGGGCACTAGGGCACTTAAAAAATCAAGAAAGGAAGGAAGGAAGCAAAGGGGAAAGAGAGGAGGGAGGGAGAGGAAGAGAGAGAGAGAACCTTGCTCTCCCTCGTTCTTTGTTTATATCACCTGCTTCTCATTCTGTTCTCTGTCTCTGGGGTCATCTAGCACTGTTTGTATCAGGCTGTTCCTTCCAGCACAATTTTCTAAACTCACCACCAGGTGGCGCTGCTAGACCTACAAAGCGAAGCCAGCAACACACGGAGCCTGTCAGATCTGGGCCTCCTAAGGAAGGGTTTGGATCTGTGCTGGAACAGGCTGCAGGGATTTGAACATTTGTGTCCACATTTTAGAACTATTGCTAGATGAGTGGTGTTTCCCAAACAAGGCTACTCACTCACAAATCCCGCAGTTTTCTGTTTATCTCCTCCAGGTTCCCATTTTGGGGCATCTTATTTTAAAAGCTCTGGAGAGAAACACTTCCATGGAGTTACTGAGAATGAGCAGCCCCCATAATATGAGAAGGCCCCTTTCCTTCAAATCTATCATTTCAGCTACGCATAACGGGATTTCCTTCAGAGTCCCCAAGGACAAAGACTCTTCTTCCCAAGCCCCGCTTACTATTCCTTTCTGAGTCACGAACTCAGGTTAGCTGCAAGAGGAGAAACTCGATGACCACAGCCGGCAGATGATTTTTGCAGGTAGATCCTCTCCCCCCACTCCCAAGGACAGGGTTTCTCTGTGTGTCCCTGACTGTCCTGGAACTCACTTTGCAGACTAGGCTGGCCTCAAACTCACAGAGATCCACCTGCCTCTGCTTCCTGAGTGCTGGGAGCTGGTTGATCATTTTAACGGAAGAAGCAAGTACTGCTTCCCAGGCTAAGAATGGGACATTCTTGGCTGAGTTGACAGAACTTATGTGAGCTATGCTGTGATGTGCAGGAAGTGTTCACGGCTTCTCTGGCACCTGGTGTCTTTTTGTGCCCCACATCTAAGTGTGTGTCTCCATAGAGTACACATCCCAACAACTGTGTTCCTTATCCTTCCCCTCCGTTCCTCACGTCATTCATTCATTCCACAGAAATAGACACGCCTACTCTGGTAAAGCACACACACCAAATGCTACTGGGAAGTCATAGCAATTTCCCACATCCTGAAGGCTGGGCAGATGGGAAAGAAAACATAAGTAGGGAGTTGTGAGTTAAAGGCTACAGCATGAATCCTATTTGATATTAACAAAAACCCGGAGCCAGATCCTGGGGGAAGGAAAGCTGAAACAGTAGAGAGATTGAGGAACAAGCCACAGCCACTTCTCACCTAGCCAGCTCCTTAGGCAGAAAAAAGTAGCTCCTGTCTCCAGGAATCCTCAGACTCAATGCCTCTGGTCCTTAGGAGAAAGGGAATGTAAGCGAAGAGGAAAACTTCCTTCTTCAACTTTCCTGGTGCTAAGATTGAAGGTGTGAGCCACCACCCCCTGGCTCTGCTTGGCCTTGAATTTACAGAGATCTAGAGTATCTCCGCCTCCAAGTGCTGTGATTAAAGGCCTGGGTCACCATTTCCTGACCTTCATAGCTTGGATCTGTCCTCTGATTTTCAGACAAGCTTTATTAAATATACACTATATCACCATTTATCCCCTTTTGTGTCAAAAGTAAAAAAGAAGGTTATTACTAAAATAAAAACTATATACAATATATACAAACAATAATTATACCAACAATGCCCAGTCCATTACTAATTGACAAATTCAGAGAAAATACTTCATTATTTATTCTATCTTGTTGAGTCCAGAGTATTGTATCTAGTTCTCTTTATAACTTGTATTATCAACCAAAAACTATTTCTTGATGTCTTTCAAACTCATAAGCTTTACACCTCTTAGTGAGTTGCTTTCTGAATCTGTAACTAGGAAAACTATAACTATAACTATCTAGTCTTCAACTTCCTCAGATACCTGAGAAGGAAATATTATTAACTAAGTAAACAGGAAATAGAAGCAAGCTTCTTCCAAAACATTGTGAGAAATGACATAAACAGCTGGCTGCCTGGACAGTCACCCAAGTTTCCTTTGCAATGTTGGGGCATCCATCTTTGGCCTACAGGCCTCAGATATCTAACAGATTTATCTGTAAAGCAAGATATTTTTAAAAATCTTTCTACCTTGTCTGGGCAGGGTTTGGCAGTCCTTTCTTTTGTGTCCTGCTTGTCCATTTGGACAGCATACTGTCAGCAATCACAAGAGCACTTTCTTGCCCAGTGACTAACTTTTGCCACAAAAAAAGTCAACGCCATATGGAGTTGGATGCCCATTATCTTTTCTTTAGTAGACACTCCCACATCACTTTCCCTTTTCTGTCTAATCAAAAAGGAAGGTTTCATTATCAGCATAGCAAAATTAGATATTCAAAACAGCTATCAAGCAAGAATTATATTTACAATATCTAGTCTATTTGTATTTAACAAAGGTAGAGAAAATATTCTATTATATGCTTTACCCTTGTGAGTCTAAAGTTTCATATCTAGTATACCTTTTAAAATAGCTAAAGAAAACTACTTGTAACTATCGAATCTTCAACTACATCAAAGGCCACAGAAGGATATAATATTATCCAAGTAAGCTGGAAGTGAAAGCAACTTCCAAAAGCTAGAAATGACAGAGATGATACCTGTCTGCCTGGACAGTCACCTAAAGTTCCTTTATAACATTGGGGCATCCACTTTTAGCCTGCAGGCCCAGAGTCTCTGGCACACCTGTCAGTGAATCAGGAACTTTGAAGGACTGACTGGACTGCTCTGCCCATTCTGGCACAGTTCGTTAGTGTCATCTCATGTCCTGAAGGATGTCTGACAGTTTTCTCTGCAAAGCAGGGACTTGAAGGACCATCTCGGCTTGTTCTGCTGAAGTTCAGAGGTCACTTTCTTATGGGTCCTGTATGTCTAGTTTATACAGCATACTGTCAAGTAGTCAGCACAAGAACAGTTTCTTGTCCAGTGGCTAACTGTTGCCACAAAATAGGTAAATTCTGTATGAAGTTTCTTTGATGCCCATTATTCTCTTGAAGTAGATTGGTGCTGCCAGGAGTAGACCTATCACTCTGTCCAGAAAGTTCTAAGTTCTTAAAATATTTTAAATGTCATATTATGTAGGTCTTTGAAGTGTTTGAAGACTACTATGTAATTGAAAAATATCTTTGTATGCCTAAAAATTTTAACTAACATAATGATAAATTTGGTTATCATAGATGACTATTAATCTGCATTTTTAACTACACATTACAATTTTAAATGAACATCATTACATTTAAATGAACATAAACATCACACCTTAAACAAGAGCAGAAAAATACATGCAGCATAACAAAATTAACCTTAAATTTGTATCAATAAACCAAGTTTCAAACCAATGTAAAATATTGAGATTAACAGCTGAATCTTGAACTCAATAATGTATCTCTTTAAAATCATTTCTAAATCATATCCCACTTTCTTTTAGAAAGAGATTGACTATGACCATTTATCATTTATAATAAAAACAAACATTTATAAGCAATATTTTTGGGATTTGGGCATAGCTTTCTATTACTACTTCTTTAAGGCTACTTAATGGGGCTGGCATTCTTACAAGGGTCCTGAGGCTGGATCGATCATCTTAGCCTTGAAGCTGATGTGACTATCTCTTCCCATCAGAGAGTTTCAGGAGGTCTTGGTTGATGAAACCATAATAGCCTGGAAGCAATCCACAGGTTCTCATATCTTCTGTGGAAACAAAAGCAGAACTTCTTTTCCAAAGCAACATATCCTTAGACACAAATTTCAAAGTCAAGATACCTTTAAAATACATATGTTTGTTTAACTTAGCAATCTTTGCAATCAATTTTCTTTCTGCAGTTACCTCATTAACAGTTAAAAATTAAAATGAAACACAATAATAACCATAATCCAGATTCTTTGTGTATTTTCCATCTCTACATAGCTTATTATATTTTTATACTCTATTTCTCTTTTTTAGGGATTTTTTTTCTACCCCTTTTTTTTCTCTCTCAGCCTACATATTCTTTTTCGCAAACATTGTAACCCATTTAGAAGTGCTCTCCATTCGAATCTGTTTTATTGAGTTTCCTTAAATAATTTCCATCCAGAAGAGCTTTTAAAATGCTAGAATGTGCAGCACTGATTTGCCTGCTGATTCTGCCCTGCTCTGTAGCTTTTCAGCATGGTGGAGGTGCCAGAGCCACACTTATCTTCCCAATGCTAGGAAGAGTATTAAATACCTTGTAACCTTTTACTATCTCAACTCTGGGGACTCTTAGGGTCCACATTATCAAGTAGTCAGTCCATTAGAATCTAACCACTGCCTTAGCTTTTACAGGATCCCAAAGAGATGCTACGCCCACAGTCAGCAGGAAGCAACCTTATGAAAAACTATGCCCCTCTTCTATTAAGTTTTGTCCTCTGAGGGTTATGGATGGTTATAATTTGATAGGGTAACCCTAACCCTAACCCTAAGTTAAAATTGAGTTGAGGGTAGAACAATTATAGATTTAAGAATCCCTTTTAAATAAGAGAAAGGGGAAGAGATGGAATAGACATAGGTAGATTATTGTGTCTATCTGTAAATAATTATTAGATAAATATGAGCCAAAGACAATTTGCACTGGTATAGATACAAATGTAACATCATTTTATATGTCTGATGGAGATAATTTGTATATTAATACAAATTTAATTCTGAAATATTTTTATATATCTAAGGTAATTTGTATATTGATACAAAATTGAATCTGTAATTACCATATTTTGCACATGCTTCTACCTCTGTTTAAAATATTTTATACATTGATGCATATTAAGCATATTATTGTCATTTCCATTATGCAACTTCTACTTCTGTTTAATTATACTAGTAATAATATATATTAGTCATAATATATATATATATACAAGATGTTTTGTATACCTCTGTTTAGATATTTTGTATATGATATATATTTAGAATACTGTTGTCATTTTGCATGGTACATGCACCTCTGGCTAATGTTTATATGATAGTCATACTGGAAGTCATCATTCAGAGACTATACACCCAGTTATAGATTGACTAATTATACAATGTAAGCTTCAGTCTTTAGGATGATAAGAACTGCAGATCACCATTACTTAGGTGTGTCTTATAATAGTCATGCTGTTTAGATTTCCTAGATAAACGCTAGAATATATCAGATAGACAGGGTCTTCAATTACTTTAGATCTGGAGAATATGGCATTTACCATTTTGTTATTCAGAATTCGGCCATGAAAGACATGACAGTCTGTCTAAAATATATCTTTGTTTGACCTTGAAAATATATGTCTACATGTTTGATTGGAATGACCAGCTACTAAATTGCATTTCTTTATATGCTATTGGCTATGTCATTTATTGTTCAATCTCTGAATAATGGGAAGTGCATGGTTGTCTCAAGTGCTGGCTGGAGTAGTCTGTGGGGCCTCTTTATCTCAGCTTGTCACCTCAACATTGTCCTGAGCAGTTTGTAGTCCAAAGCCAGTCTTTGGGTGCTATTGTAAGCTTAATGGCATGGTTATAGTCCATGTGAAATCATCCTTGTGGGACTCCATCTTCTTTTGGAGATTTCAAAAGTCAAAGTTAGGCAATGTCATGGTTCACTGCATAAATCTGATAGAGTCTCAAACACAAAACAGTGTACAGGAAGCCAGATAAAGTCTCTCTCTCTCTCTTTTTTTTTTTTTAAAAGAAATTATACAGCACTTTATATGATCATTAATATCATGACAAAAAGTTTAAAATATATATTATCTTATAATTTTTATATAAAATTAATGTATTAAGGAAAAGCTTTATTAATAAAACCAAAAGATCATGAGATTAGTAGTAATAGAATAGTTCCTTAATTTTGGTTTTTTTTTCTGCCTCATATCAGGTGGCTCTTCTGATATGATACAGAGATTTTGTATTTTCTTTTAACAAGCATGCTTGGGTTTAGAAAAGGAGAGAACTACATTCCAACTCCAAAGCCAGGTTTAATTTGTAATTGATTGAGACCTCAGCTTTTCTTAGAGGAGATAAAGATGTTAGGCAGTGATATTTTATGCAGAAGAGTGGTATATTTGGTATCAATAGACCTCATTTTTTTTTTGCTTGTAAATTTTTTTTCTGGATAGCCTTCCCTTCTGCTTTAGACATCTAGATGTCCAAGGTCTTTTGATTTCTTAAAGATGGGTATTTTTATTTTTCTGTAAAGACAAAACAAAATCTTTTCCTTTTTTAATTGTTTTTTGAAAATCAATAT
This sequence comes from Sigmodon hispidus, assembly GCA_004025045.1. Taxonomy (NCBI): domain Eukaryota; kingdom Metazoa; phylum Chordata; class Mammalia; order Rodentia; family Cricetidae; genus Sigmodon; species Sigmodon hispidus. The sequence goes on from PVIH01014759.1 coordinate 14,961, forward strand.
CAAACATTATATAAAAAGCAAAACATTCAGAATAGATAACAAAACCCCATACAGTAATAAAACTTCTCTTTTCTCTAAAATACATGAAACATAAAAAATTAAATCTAAAGCTTCTCAAGCCAGGTTAGGCTCAGCTACAGATAAAGCACAGTAGGTCACACGGATGCACTAAGGCCACCACAAATTTCTGCTAAGTAACCCTTGTACAAACCAGAAGTTTTGCTTTGTGTGTGTGTGTGTGTACACGCGCGTGTGTTTTAAATCACTTTATTCATCTATCATCTTTCAATGAAAAAAGAATATTTTTGTTAAAGTCTATTAATGAGTGAGTACATCCCCTGCTTATCCTTTTGGGTTTGTGAGACCTCGCTCAGGAGGATATTCTCCAAATCCATCCATTTTCTGGCTAATTTTAGTATATCACTTTTTCTTATTGCTGAGTAGTACTCCATTGTGTAGATGTACCACAGTTGTTAATCTATTCCTCAGTTGAGAGGCTTCTAGGTTCTTGCTATTACAAATAATGCTGCTATGAATATAGTTGAGCTAATGCTTTTGGGGTGTGAATGTGTGTCTTTAGGGTATATGCCCAATAGTGGTGTTACTGGATCCTTGGGGAGAGTGATTTTCAGTTTTTGAGAAACCTCCATACTGCATTCCAGAGTGGCTGAACAAGTTTACCTTTCCACTAACAATGGAGCAGTGTTCCCCTTGCTCTGTATCCTCTCCAGCATAGGCTAACATTTGTGGTTTTGATCTTAGCCATTCTGACAGGTGTAAGGTTATATTTCAAAGTTGTTTTGATTTACATTTCTCTGATGGCTAAAGATGTTGAGCATTTTTTCAAGTGTCTTTCAGCTATTTGTAATTCTGCTGATAATTCCCTTTTTAGCTCTGAACCTCATTTTTTAATTGGGCTCTATAGTTTGAGTTCTCTATATATTTTAGAGATCAGTCCTCTGTTACTTGTAGGGTTGGTGAAAATATTTTACCATTCTGTAGACTGTCATTTTGTCTTATTGACTGTGTCCTTGGCATTACAGAAGCTTCTGTTTCAGGAGGTGCCACTTATTGTTCTTAGTGTCTGTGCCACTGGTGTTATATTTAGGAAGTGGCCACCTGTGCCAATGCGTTGAAGGGTATTTTCCACTTTCTTTTCTATCAAGTTCAGCATAGATGGTTTCATGTTGAGGTCTTTGATCCACTTGGATTTGAGTTTTGTGCAAGGTGATAGTGTTGGTTTTGGGCATGAGAAGACACACACACACACACTCACACTACCAAGGCCACACGAGAGTTTAAGAGAATTCCCAGGAAGGTACAGGAGCAAAGAAGCAGGAGAGGAGGAGAAACAAACTGTAACATGGCATCTCTTTTTAAGAGAAGGGGTGTGTAAGGGTTTACACAGTCCAGGAGTGTACTTCTATATGAGGTGTGTCCTGCTGGGAGCCATGTTGGCTTTACTACGTGGAGTGCCAGGAATACTTACAGATAGGGTTGGATCTATTTGCATTTTTCTGTATACTGCCATCCAGGTATGTCAACACAATTTGTTGAAAATACTATCCTTTTTCATTGAATATTTTTGACCTCTTTGTCAAAAATCAGGTATTCATAGGTGTGTGGGTTAATGTCTGGGTCTTCAATTCGATTCCACTGATCCACAAGTCTGTTTTTATGCCAGTACCAGGCTGTTTTTATTACTGTAGTTCTATAGTATAACTTGAAGTCGAGGATGGTGATGTCTCCTGAGATTCCTTTGTTGAGCAAAATTGTTTTGGCAATCCTGGTTTTCCTGTTATTCCAAATGAATTTAGCATTTTTTCAAGGTCTGTAAAAAAATTGTGTTGGGATTTTGATGGGAATCTCATTAAATCTGTAGATTGCTTTTGGTAAGATTGCCATTTTTACGTTTGGGGAGTTTTCAAATCTAACTTTTTTCATTTATGGTTTCTCCTGATTTTTTTATTCTCTTTTGTATAGCTGTTCTATTGTCCAGAGCAGTATGGCTTTTTAGAATATGCTTTAGGTACTTTAATTGCTTTGGGAAGGTGTTTCCTCTGAGATGACAGGATAGTACTGAACTGAATTTGATATGGGGGCCTGGGAGAGAGCATTGCCCTCTCAGGGCATTTCCCAATGGCAAAGGTAATAGGTTACCTTGTCTGTCCCTTTGTGACCTGCACTCATTGGTCCAATGTCTGCCTTTGCTTCGTTTTCTGCATACTCCAGAAGGGAGGGGTATTCTGTTGAGGTTATTCTTAGCAAAAGCATTGTTTCTAGAAATGTGTTGTTTACAGTCCCTTTTTAGATGACCTTGTTTTCTACAGTTGTAGCATTTGATATTTTAATTTTTCTTTAAACCTATAGAAATAACCTCTCCTATCCAAGCGTCATCATAGTTATGAGATTTCATATTAATTATATCCCAGATCCAATACTCCAAGGGTACTGATCTTGCCTTTAATGTCCTAGGTATTATTTTTCATTGTAAATTAGCATTTTTAAAAGCCAGAGATTCGGGGGCTGGAGAGATGGCTCAGCGGTTAAGAGCACCGTCTGCTCTTCCAGAGGACCCGGGTTCGATTCCCAGCACCCACATGGCAGCTAACAACTGTCTGTAGTTCCAGTTCTAGGCAAACACTAAGGCAAATAAATAATAAAGTTTAAAAAAAAAGCCAGAGATTCGATTATAACTTAACCTAGCTTCTGAATTTGGTACCATTCTATTTACTGATGAAGTTAATCTTTGTAAGAAATTTGTAAAGGTTTTTGGGGGCCTTGTATCACTTTTGTAAATGCAGGCCAGAAGAGGGCACCAGATCTCACTACAGGTTGTGAGCCACCATGTGGTTGCTGGGAATTGAACTCAGGACCTCTGGAAGAACAGCTATGCTTTTAACCTCTGAGCCAGCCACAACAATGTTTTTTAATACTTGTATCTTGACACTCATATTAACTAACTTGGTACTTACATATACCAGCTTTTTTAGGGCTAAAACAAGAAAGATCAAACTAATACTATTTATTATAGACATTACAATAATCCCATCTACATTAATTATCCTTTCCTTTGATGATTCCATTTTTAAACCATCTAGAATATCATTGAATAAAGATCAAATTTCTTTCATTTTAATGTTTCCAGTTTTTTAATGTGGGAGAAAAATTATCCCTCTGCCTTAGACTAATTCCCATTTTCAAGAAATTCCAATTGGCTCACCAAATTTGCTGTCAATGATGACTGTGAAGTGAGGCAGCTACTTAGTGTGGCAGCAACCCAAGGAAGGAGACCAGAAAAAAATCACAACCCACCAGGAGAGGGAAGCCACTGTCTGAAAAACTCACCCAGGTGATCATGGAGAAAAAACCAGCATGCTGGGAACTGTCTAAAAGACAGAGCTGACTGGAGGCTAACTCCGAAAGTCAGCCAGCTGGGTGGGTAGTGACTCTGGCTTTGTGTAGCTCTGGACAGTGCAGGTGGCTGCAAAACCACAGGCAAGTGGCTTTTTTGGAAACTGATGCATGAAAAGTTGAATGCTAGATATTGCATGAATTCTACTTGGTATTATTAATAAAAACTTGGGAGCCAGATATTGGGGTAAAACTGAAATATCAGAGAAACAGAGAAGCCACAGCCACTTCTCACCTAGCCAACTCCGTAAGACAAAAATAAAGTAGATCCTGTTCCCAGAAATCCTCCAGCTGAATGCGTCTGAGTCCTTAGCAGAAAAGGAGTGCAGGGGAAGGTAGGACTCCTGCCTCCTTGTTTCCCTGTTCAGCTATTTCCTTCCTCCTTCAACTTTCCTAGCACTAGGAATAAAGGTGTGTGCTGCCACTGTCTGGCTCTGTTTGGCCTTGAACTCACAGAGATCTAAAGGATCTCTGCCTTCTGAGTGCTGGGATTAAAGGCCTGGGTCACCTTCATGTCTTGGCTCTGTGCTCTAATTTTCAGACAAGCTTTATTAAATATACAGTATATCACACCACAGGTTTCCCAGGATGGAATATGCGTTCAGTCTGAAAACTTTAGCCTAAGTACTTCAAGCTAGACCCCTGGGTTCTGATGATGAAGGAAGCAACCTTTAAAACCTTCTCCCGGGGTGGCCGAGATGGCTCTGTGATCACTGTGCAAGTGTAAGGACCAGACTTTGGACGCCCTAACCCTAACCTTAACCCCTCTTGAAATCTTGATCTATTAATAAAGAACTCAAGAATAGAAACAAGGACTAGAGAGCTGGCTCAGGGGTTAAGAGCAGTGGCTGCTCTCCCTGAGGTCCTGAGTTCAATTCCCAGTGTGGTGGCTCACAACCAATGAGATCTGGTGCCCTCTTCTGCCCTATAGGTGTACATACAGGCAGTACACTGTATACGTAACAAAAAGAACATTAAAAAAAAAAAATGGACACAAATGGGAACGGAAGCAAGATTTTATTTGAGTTTAAAAGAAAACCCCAGAGTAGGCAAGGGGTAAATTCCAGCAACAACCAGGATGAGGAGAATGGGGGCAGAGAAGGGGAAGAAGGCATTCTGTTTAGGGCCAGTATGGAGGTCAGATGCAATGGTAGAGTTTTGGAAAAAAAAAATGGAAGCCCAAAATGTTGAGGCAGTCCAGAGTGTTAGGGAAAATATGCTTAGAAAAGAGACAGGGAAAGAAAAGGAGAAGATATACTTTCCCCAATAATTTAGAAAAGCTGGAGGACGTCCAAAGCTGTGTGGCTGGGGCCCAGTAAGCTAGTCTAATAGGGGAAGAAATTATGGAAATGAAAAGTACACTTTCCCATTAATGATTATTCTGCCTACTTCTTAAGCATGGCCTTCCTTGGTGTGGTCCTTTAGCCAGGTGACTGACCTGCCTAACCAGAACGTTGTCCATCCAGGCCAGGGATTCTACTCTGACCCAAATAAACAGTTTTTTAAATGGACATTTATTGCTATGCTAACAAGCTCACAGTAGAGGACAGTCTAGACACACGATCATAGACGATGATCATCCTGATTTTATAATTCAGATGACTGGAAGGACATGCTGAGTGGAGACAAGTTTCCCATGGACACTATGTGCTTAGGATCAAAAGGGCTCTTGAAGTAACATTGTACTACACCAAGACTGCAAATATCACACTGACTCCATGTGATACCAGGGCATCAATCACCGCCAGCAGATCTAGACCTGTTGTTCATTGAAACATTGAGATCAACAGCCCAATGGCTCATGTGCCATAGTCTAAGAGACAATTTTTGTGTGCATTGCTGGATCTAGATGAAACAGGATTGAGTTGCATAGCTGAATCATTTCTCAGTTGCATCATGTGCTGAGATAAACTCATTTCTAACAGTGAATGTCTAGAGGGTAGATTGACAAGGGTGGTGGATGCTTCCAGTTGTAGGAAGCAACACAAGGGCTTTTATGATCATAGCTCAAGATCTAGAAAAGAAAATATGGAGAAACGGTCCATTCATTAAAGCTCCAAGATGACTAGGACATGAATGTGTAGCTCTGGGCAACTTTACAAACCTGTATAAAGTGGCCAATGTGAGAAAGAGAAGAATTGATGAGACATTCTGTGATCCCAACTCCAATAAGAAGCAATGCTGACTCTCGTGAGATATAGTGTGCCCTTGATGTTCCTGTTGTACCTGGTGATGTACACAGCTTCCAAGCTTGGTGTGGACTAGAAGATTCTGATCTGTTTCATGGTGAGAACAATGAGTCGTGCACACCTGGATGCCTTGTGTGCTGTTTCCTCCTGCTCATTGGAAAAACCATTGCCACACAATCTCACCGTTAGAGTGATGAGTCCAAAGAAACAATTAAGCAGAGAGCAAGATGCTTCTGGCCAAGGAAAACCCACAGAGACAATTGTGCCAGCAACCGAATCTTCATCAATAGTTCAAGGACAACTAAACCTAGACCAAGAGCAATGTGAAGAAGTAATATAGATAGTATCTGAGGATGCAGGACTTGAGTTTGAACCATTCGAACTTACGGTTAACTTGTAAGCAACAATCACTGCATGCCCTCAGGCAGAAGTGCTCCTGCTCAGTCAGTCAACCAGAACATTCTTGCCAGAAATGACATTCTCTAATAAGGTCACCTACAAGCAGATCAAAGCTTTGCATACAAAGATAGATGCAATTCTCCACCATGTTAAAGAAATAAAACAAAAGTGACCGACAGTGACTTGGTCTGCATATTCAGGAACAAAGGTGTCTCAGGCTCCGTTCACCTGACTCTTGCTCTCAACCTGTAACTCCATCAGCAAAGAGGAAATCACTGGAGCCCAAGAGACAAGGAGAACAGCTGCTACTTCCACAGCCATGAGCAGCTGTCTGGACTTTCTCTGTCAGTTTGCCATAGTCTAACTTCGAGAAATAGTAAGATTCAGCGTGAATTGCTTGTTTATGTTCTAGGAACTAAGGGAGAAAAGGAACAGGTTCCACTAGAGACCTCCTCCAAATTCTTTGATATTCCACTGAAAGTGATTCACAAGACCCTCATGGCTCGAGAGAGCCCCAGAAGATCAATGTATTTCATGTATGGTACAAAAAAAAAAATCTCAAAATTGGTCCATAAAGGGCTTTCAAATCGCCAAGGCTCATCCTAGAAATAATGCAATAGTTCAGATGGTTCAACCAAAGTTCAGTGGCTCAGAGGACTCTGAAAGACAAAGCCAAGTCACAAATGCAAGTCCCTCAGAGGGTTAAATAAAAAGAACCACCCCCCCCCAGGGAAGGAAAACAAAGTCTTTGGAGTGAGTACCAATGAAGGAGAAACTGACCCAGAGTCAATTTCTTAAGAGTCCAAAACAAAGTTCGAATACTCATATCTCTGTTTCACCAAACAGAGGAAAAAAACTGGGTGATGCCAGCTGGAGTGAAGGAGGAGACCCTGAAATAAAATGACTTCCCTAACTGCTGGGTCACTTAGTCTCTCTTCTCCGTCCTGGGTCAACTTGCTGCTAATGGCTGACACTCAAATGGGTGTTTTTCTTCTGGTCATCACTTGCCAATATTGTTACTTGAGTTATTGTAGTCAGACCAGTTGCACTTAGCACCTATACTCAAAAGACTAACTCAAGATACAGGTAATAGTGAAAAGCAAGATTGATTCCACCTAGCTGCACTGTGAAGAGGCACAAAGAAAGGAGCCCAGTGCCCTGCCTCCACAGCCTTCTTTAGGATCCCGACAGAGGCCTGTGTTAAAAGAGCCTTCCAGAACAAAAGGTAGGCAATGTGGTGTAATCAGTGTCCATGACTCCTGTATGACTCTGTCAGGACTCTGTAACATAGATCATTGAGCCAGAATGTATGTTACCACAGAAAGAAGACAGAAAGACTAAGATGTGAAGGAAAACTGATGTATACAAGTATTCTCTGCTGTGCTGGGCCTTTGGATATGAATCCACTGAGCTAGGGCCAGAAGAAGTAAATGCTGTTTCCTGACTGAAAGCCTCTGTGTCCCATCTCTCTACATGAGAACTCCACAGCAAAATAGGAAGCAAGAGGCAGGCAGAGCCAAGCAGTCCAGGGCAGAGTGTGGTCCTCTTCATCACTGACTACACTAACTCTACTATAGTTTCTCTTACAAGGGTGTCTGAAAAGTCATCAAAACTGGGTCAGTCTATTTCCTGGAGACAGCTTCCTGCTTCTGGTTGGCATCAGGACTTCAGTCTTTTTCTTCTCTCAGACAGAAGAGTAGAAACTGAAAAAACAAACAAAAAGACTAAGTCAAGACCAACATTCAAAAGAAGGTGGTTTGCAGAGGACTGGCAGCTGGACAAAGCATCCAGGAAACAAAGCCCCAGAAATAAACAGCAAGCAGGTGGACGGCTGGTCAAGTGGGAGGGTATATGACCATACAATGTGCAGCCAGAGGCTTTGGGGGATCCTTCCTTAGGTCACATCCACTCTTAGGCATTACTTTTTCCTTTTTTTTTTTTTAAACCAAGCTATTTGAATTCTTTTTTTTTTTTTTTTTTAAACACTTTTATTTATTTGCCTTGGTGTTTGCCTGGAACTGGAACTACAGACAGTTGTTAGCTGCCATGTGGTTGCTGGGAATTGAACCCGGGTCCTCTGGAAGAGCAGACGGTGCTCTTAACCACTGAGCCATCTCTCCAGCACCCAGCTATTTGAATTCTATCTCTAACCTGAAAGGCCTGACTTCTTCCATTTCCTGGCAGCTTCTGGGATTTTCAACAAAGCTGAACTGTTATTCTCTTGAACACTAATAAAAATTGTCCTTGGGCTTTATTTTGAGCCCATCTCCAAATTCTTTTAACAATAAGATTAAAAAAATCCCCAAAGGGACTTTGTTTCCCTGTAATGACAAGTCGCAATTCTGGGGAAATCTCAATTCCTTGTGGATCCACTGTTTCAATAGTTCGATAGCTAAAGGGAGGGCACAAGAGTCTTTAGATTTTCTTCATGCCCCCAAGGACCATTACTTGACCCATGAAAGAAAAGGGTTAGAATACTGGAGAGGTGAGAAAAAAAGCTTCCCAAGACAGATGTAGGCTGACTTTGTGGTAGACACATTTAATCTCAGCATTTGGGAGGCAGAGTCAGGAGGATCTCTGTGAGTTCAAGGCCAGCCTGGTCTATATAGAGGGGTCCTGTCTCTAATAGATTAAAAAATAAAAATAAGAAGAGAGGCTTTGGAAGTTCATAGAAGGAGTCGCAGGACAGTTTAAAAAAAATGTACATAAGCACAGAGATGACATGCTGAGGAGGAAGGTAACCTGGGCTCAGTGCTGTGGCTCCTCCCACAGGAAGGGTCAGAAGTGGGGCTTCCCAGTCTCAGAGAGCTGTGGTCTGTGGCTGTCTTGAGAGGGAACCTAAAATAAGCTATGGGAATGAGCACAGCATGTCGGAGCCCCGGGCAGAGAGCCTGACTTAGGAGGCTCACAAGTAGTCACATCTTCATGTCTGGAAGCAGGCTTCATCAACCAAGAGTACCTGGAGTTTGGTGTCATTGACTCTGAGGCCAGTAGATATCCAAGCCAATAGATGTATAAATTGTAATATGCTGAGATTTTATACTACAGAACATAAGACATGAAAAACCAAGTGTCTTAATTTGCTTTTTATCATTGTGACCAAATGCTAGCCGAAAGTGACTTGGGGAGCGAAAGGTTTATCTGTAATTGTGGGGTGGACGGCAGAGTGATAGCTGACTTCATTCTGGGAGACAGGTAAAGCGATGACTGTCCACGTCTGAGAGCGCGCACTTAACAGCTGTATTGAGCCAAGCAGACAGCTCCCTTTAGGAAGGGAGAGGTCCCCCAGCGGTGAGTCCACCAATGGGCCCCAGACTCCTCCTACTCCCCTATCCATCCCTCCCAGGTACCAACCCTGGGCAGTCTTTTCTTTTCCTCTGTTTTTTTTTTTTTTGCACATATCCTGGGAACTAGGAAGAGCCATTTTGAGAAACCAGCCCGTCAGGTGTGGTACATGCCTTCAATCAAGGCAGAAGCAGGCAGATCTCTGGGTTCAAGGTCACACTGGTCTACTGTGTGAGTTCCAGGACGGGCAGGGCTACACAGAGAAACTCTGTTGAAAGCAAACAAAATAACAACAAAATAGGAACCTTTTCCTGTCTGCCTGAATCCCACCTGACCCTCATCACAGTCCATCACAGAGAGAAGTCAAGGCGGTAACCTGGAGGCAAGAACGGAAGCGGAGGACAGGGAGGAACTGTTCCATCCCCAGCTTGCTCAGCTACCTTTTTTATGTGCTGTCTGTCTGTTTAGGGATGGACCTGGCCACCGTGAGCTGAGTCTTTCCACATTTATCAGCAAATTAGGAAAATGCCCTACAGACATCAGGCCAATCCAATGGACACAGTTCCTCAACTGAGGGTCCCTCTTTCCAGGGTCAATTTGACAAAAACCGACCAGCACAGCAAGGTAACATGGATATTCTAAAGACTCGTGACCTCAGTTCCCAAATGCAAAGGTCCTGGGACAGACAAAATGCTACCTTGACATTCTCCAAATCTTGGTGTTACTAGTAAACACAGATGACAAGAATTGATTAAAAAAAAAAAAAAATTCAGGGCTAAAATTAATGAAAACTAAAAAAAATAAAATTAAAAATTTTTTTTTGGAATAAAGCTTACCAACATCAATAGGATCCCTAGCCAATATTACCAAAGAAGAGAAAACCCAAGTTTATAGAATAAGAGATTTCGGGGCTGGAGAGATGGCTTAGCGGTTAAGAGCACCATCTGCTCTTCCAGAGGACCCGGGTTCGATTCCCAGCACCCACATGGCAGCTAACAACTGTCTGTAGTCCCAGTTCCAGGCAAACACCAAGACAAATAAATAAAATAATAAAGTTTTTTTTTTTTTTTAAAAAAAAAGAATAAGAGATTTCAAAGGGGGTTACAACAGATTCCAGTGAAATCCAAGACACTATTGGAAAACATATTGGAAACATACATTCCTGGGAGTTGGGGAAAAAAACCCTGAAAAATCTCGAAGAAATGGATAATTTCCCAGGTACATGTGGCCTACGAAAACAAGATCAAGCATATGCCAACAAGTTCAGTGGGTCCCTGAGAAGTGGTCGTGAATCACTGAAGCAGGACTGAAATCTCCCAAAAGAGAGAAGCCCAGGCCTACAGAGAGTCACTGCCCACTTCTACCAGGTCTTCAGTGAAAAACTAACATCAGTGTTCTTCAAACTCTTCTGAAAGCAGAAAGGGAAAGATGCCCCTAAACTGCTTCCATAGCAGCAGTGGATGAGGATGCACCAACAAAAGAAAACTACAGACCAGTTTCCTGATGAATATGGACAGAAAAAGTCTCAACCAAATAGAAACCAAATTCAAGAATGCACTAGTCATATACCAGTTCAAGCTGGTCTCATTCCAGATGCAAGGATGGTTCAACATGTGCAGATCAATTAATGTGACAAAGCAGTTAAGGACAGAAATCATCTCATCGTCTCAATAGATGCAGAAAAGGCCTTTGGTAAAGTTCAACATCCCTTCATGGTAAAAGCCTTGAAGAAACTGGGAATAGAGAGAACATACGCCAACATAACAGAGGCTATCATATGACAGACTTACAGCCAACATTACACTAAATGGGGAAAGACCGAATACGTTAAAGTCAGGAACAGGCTGGAGAGATGGCTGAGTGGTTAAGAGCACTGGCTGCTCTTCCAGACGACCTGGATTCAATTTCCAGGACCTACGTGATCGCTCACAACCATCTGCAACTCCAGCCCCAGGGGATCAAACTCACCTTTTCTGGCCTTTATGAGCACTGCACACATGTGGTCCACAAACATGTATGCAAGCTAAACATGCATAAGCATAAAAATAAAGGCTTAGAAAATAAAATCAGGAACAAGACAAAGCACTATTGCATTTTGTAAGTATAGCTTTCTTCACGAGCTCCATGGCTTTGGATGCTCAGTGGTAGAAGACATCAATAAAGTAAAGCCTGGCTTTGAGAAATGGACCGCTGAGGCCGCCTTCAGGTCCTATCTTATCTCCAAGGCCTTTGCCATTCAGTTGTCAGGAAGCAGCCTCTCCTGTTGCTGCCACAGCTGAAAGCTGTCCCTTCCATGGCAAATTGTTCCTTCAAATTGAGCCCCAACAATCTCTTCCTGCCTTAAGTTGCTTCTTACTGGTTATTTGGCCACAGTAATTCAGAAATTAGTTCAGGTGGATCCTCTCTTGGCGCTTAGTATGCATCCCAAATTCTAACTAGAGCAATCAGAGAAATAAAGAAGCTTTACGTGAGAAAGAGACACTTTCTCCATATGCACATGACACAATCTTATTCTTAGACAATCTGAAAAGAGTCCATGAGAGAACTTAGACCGTGCAGGTGCTTTCAACAGAACAGGATAGAGAATAAATGTACAAAAACCAGTAGTGTGTGTGTGTGTGTGGCATGGAAATGATCAACTTACAAAAGAGGAAACTCATTCACAATAGTTTAAAAGGTTGAAGACTAAAAATGAGACATAAGCCAAGACTCAAATGACCTCAATAATAAAAGCTAGAACACTGAAGGAAAAGGTACTAGAAGACGGAAGCCTCCCCAAGCTCATCCTCTGGCAGAGGGATGCAGAGATAGGTGCACTGAAAGTGAGCTGCAGATTCAATGCAACTTCCATCAAAATCGTAGCATTCTTTGGAGCTAGAGCAACACAAAGCCCTAAAAAACAAAAACACCACACTAAAAGAATGTAGCCCACGTAGTCTGAAGTAGTAAGAGTAATGCTACAGGCATCACAATAGCTAACTTTATACCACATGTGAGGCTTGAAGGCCAACACTGTAATGAGGCAATTTAATTTAGTTTACTTAGGGTCCCCCAGAGTACCCAGATCACTTTCCCTTCCAACAAGGCCACTGTCCTGTGTTGTCACCAATCGTGGCCCACCAAGCCCAGAACCAGTTCAATGGACTGGGCTTAGGGGACTCATTCAAGTCATGCTGGAGGGAAGCAAGCAAATATTTAATTGGATTTAAAACATGCCTTTCTGACCATTCATGTGCATGAGGCCATTCACAAGGACTGATCACAGCAGGGGTGGCATTTTAAAATAAAGAAGACATTTCCCAGCTTTTAATGGCAACCTGGAAGCCCTCCCAGTGGCAGTATGTACTGCAAAGGACACCAAAAAGGGACTGAGCCTGTCAGCAAAGGAAACCAGCTAGCTGATCCATCAGCTACGAGAACTGGCAACAAGTCCAGCTCCGTTTTTACAAGCCCGGAACTGGCACCAGAATTGCCCCTTTCTCCCCAATATACCAAGGAAGAAGACCAGCAGGCCATGGATGAAGATAAGGGTAAGGTAACAGGGGCCCAATGGAAGCTACCAGACTAAACACTCTTTTCTAACATTGTGGCGACCCAATGTCATGAAACAACTCACCTTGGAAAGACTGCTATGAAAAACCTTTTGAGTCATATTATTTTGTACCTAAGCAATGTACCCAGATGTTTGGTGTGTACACACAACAATGCCAGCCAAGAGCCTAGGCCTGATCCTGGGGTTCAGGCATCAGGAACAACTCCTCTCAAATATACATAGGTCAACTTCACTGATGTCAAGCCTTGTAGAGGCTACAGAGGGGCGCCTGTTTGTGTTAATGTGAACCTATTCAGAATGGGCTGAAGCCTTTCCAACATGCACCAAAAGAGCAGAGGAGTTGGCCAAGGCTTTGCTGAGAGAGAGAATTCCCTGATAAGGCTGCATCTCCCCATCAGGTCTGACATTGGGTCTGTATGTGTCAGCAGCAGTTCATATTCTGACCAAGACTTTGGAAGTAAAAACTTAACCCTTCACTGTTTATAGGGCCCAAAGTTCAGGGATAGTTGAGCATGTAAACTAGACCCTCAAGACTACTTTATACCAGGCCCTGTTTCTAAGCCTGATGTTACTCTTAGACCCTCAGGCTATTCTTCTTTTGAGATCCAATACAGAAGACCTCCCTGGGTAATAGATCTCAAAGGAGACTCCTGACACCTCCAGGCCCTAGGAAAAACTCTCTACTATATCTTCTTGAAGACCCTAGAAAGGTCCCTGATTCTCTTAGGAAATTGGACACATTCCCACCAACCAGAAAAAAAGTATAGGTTAAAAAAAAAAAAGAGAGAGAAAAAAAGAGCCCCCTCCAATCCATTTTGAAAGGTTCTCACTTGGTGATTCTGGTTATGCCCACTGCTATTAGGGTTGCAGGTGTCACTCAATGGATCTACCACACTTGGGTTAAAGAGGCAGTGCCCCGGAATAGCAAGAGTCACAGACTATGTGAATCCACCCCACCCAGACCAACCTATCTGGGTGACTTTCCATAAGCAATGGAACCCTTCTAAGATCGGTGGCTTTGTTCTGACCACACCAGAGATTGGCCAATCTATGCATGGCCCATGCTTGAGGATTTTCTTCACCCTCAATCCAGCTGCAAACCTGGAAGTCACCTGGTCTACCCATGGTAGAAGCCTGAGGATTTCAAAGAGAGACACTTGGGAATTAGGGTCACAATGCCATCATGTGCCATTGGAACTTGTGGTAATATTAACTTTCCTGGCTGCAACAATTCCCAGTGACTGCAACCAGACACAAAAGATTGTCCTAACCATTTTTTTTTTAAATTATAAATTTGACAAGTCTATTCAGGACAATGTTTTTCTTTACTTAAAAAAATATGTATATGAGTGCTCTGTCTGCATGTATGCCCGAGCACCAGAAGAAGGCATGGGATCCCATTATAGATGGTTATGAGACACGATGTGGTTGATGAGAATTGAACTCAGGACCTCTGGAAGGGCAGCCAGTGCTCTTAACCACTGAGCCATCTAGCTCCATTTTTTAAAAAATAATAACTTATGCTTTGCTAAGCTCTATGATACTAAGTCACATCCCTTACCCACCTTGTGCTTGCCAAGTGCATCATCTCCCCTTTTGAGACAATGATTTTGATATGTAAATCACAGCAAGGTCCTCATATTGTACTAACAAGAGACAGAACTCCATTAGAGGGCCATAGCCAGAGGACCCGCTATTATGCTATCCTACCAGAGGAGCCTGTTCATGCTCCCAAGCTAGTTTCTCCTGGTGAGTCTTATTCCTATCCCCAATCCCAAATCAGATAATGGCATTGCTACCAAGATCCTGTACCTCTGCCTAACCCCATATGCCCAGCAGATGTTATGAGGTATTCTCCTATTGCAAATATGGAAAAGTATACTGGATAGGATAGATAAAAACACAATATTGTAATTTTCCTGATTAGACCTGCCCTAACATTGCAGGGCTCGTCTGTCGAAACACTAACCCGAACTACTCACCCTTACCCTGACTCAAATCAAACCAGTCTCATGATCTAGATCCTTTCCTGTATCAGATCCTTAGTAGAGCTCACTACTTCCTCAGCAAAACTGGCCTGCACTTGACAGAAGACTGCTTGGTTTATACTTGGTTAAACACCTTGATATTTGACCATGCCAGTACCACTGGAATGCAATCACAGTGGGATCGCTGATAGACCCCTCCATGTTAAAACCTGTCAGAAGGGGAACTGAATTATTTTAAAGGGTTCCTACACGAGTTACAATGAAAAAGAGCACAGAAGCTATACAATTGATCAGTGAGCGATGTGACCAGCCCCATGACAATCAGTGCTGGGTTCATTCTCCCTACACAAATAACCTGGTTCTTTTCCTCACCAAGGCCTCCTTTGTGTATGGAGCAAATGCTTACTTAAGTTTATCTAATTACTGAGCAGGTACCCTTGGCTTTCTCACTTTTGAGATGGACATGCTCCCCAGTAATCAAACCTTAGCCTTTCTCCAGGCCACATGAGCGAGCCATCACGTCATATCATTATTGGTTGGGTTAGGGATTATGGCTGGAGTAAGAGGCATATGTTTCATTAGCCACCTTCAATCAACTGTCCAGGTGTATGACAGATGACAAAGGTTTCCTGGCTACAGTAATATACAAAGCAGGAGGACTAGACTGGCTAACTGCTGAGAAAGGAGGCATCTGCCTTTTTTTTTTTTTTTTAAAAAAAAAAAAGAAGAATACTGTGTACAAGTCAGGGTTGGTTGGGGATATGATCCAGTAGAGAACAGGGCAAATTAGGAAGAGAGATGAGAAGTAGCTCTTTCCTGGCGTTCTCAGAGCAGCAGCTGGAGCTGGGCATCCTGGCTCCTCTCACTAAATGAGTCTCTCCTCATGCATTCTAGCTCTCTACAACACTCCTGTTTGGTCCCTGCCTCCTCAACACTCCTGTCTCATTTGTCCCCTCCAGAGTGGAAGCTTGATAGCTCCAGATGTTAATTTATCAACCCTTGGACAAAGGGGACCGAGGAATTGATGCCTTATCAAGGTCTAAGGACATCAGAAGAGGATTACAATGAACAAAATAGTTTCCTTCACTTACACTTCAGAATAACTGGTGTTGAACTCTGCTTCTGCAGTCCTGCTGACTTCCAACATCAGCTGAAAACCCTCATTAGCTTGAGAGGTAGGCATTTGCAAAGCAGCAATTCTAACCTTTATTACTTTTCTGTATGCTGCCTCAGAAAAAGTCCTACTCACAGTACTCAGTCACATAGGCTAAAATTCAAACCCATCAATAACAGAAAAAACTCAAAAATGTTGCTGAGGAGACTTTTAATGACATCAAAGGAATGGTGGACCTGGGTTCAGCTTCTCAAGACTGTTAGCTCAGCTGGGCCTGCCGGCTGTCAAAACTGAGCTCTCCAACTGTCTCAGTGTGTGTATACATTGGGGGTGCTTGTTTCTTGATAGCCTGATTCCTGCAGTTAATTTCATTAATTACATGTCCCAGACACTTTGCTTTTCAACAAATTACTGTTGTGTTTTGGAAGCTATATGCCTCTTTTCCTGTGATTGTTTAGAACAGTGGTTCTTAAATATGTGGGTCATGTTTACCCTTTGTGGGGGGTAAAACAACCCTTTCACAGGGGTCGCCTAAGACCATTGGGAAACACAGATATTTACATTATGAATCATAATAGTAGCAAAATTACAGTTATGAAATAGCAATGAAATAATTTTATGGTGGGGGGTCATAGCAACATGAAGAATTGTGTTAAAGGGTTGCAACACTAGTAGGAGGCTGAGAATGAGTACTGTAGAAGATCAGTAATCCACAAGATACCAGAGCTCTCTGGTTCTGGGGAAGTTACAAGGCCCTATATGGTAATGGGACTGTTATTACAGCTTCTCTAAGATTTGGCCAAGTAGAGTTGGAACTCTGAGGAAGTCCCGTGACATTACCAGACAGCAATGCTGCTATTTTGTCCTATTTCTGGGATTTTTTTCTCCTTCAAAGAGATCTCTACTCTCAGATTCTAGAAGGCATAGCCAGGCTGCCTCCTGTAGATCCTCTACACCAGACAAACCGTTTGTGACCACAGAGACCTTTCCTTAAATAGGTAGGTGAGTCAAGGACCTTGACAATTTGATGAATAGTTCTCACTTCTCAAACTAGCTGGTATGATCCACTCTTCCCTGAGGACTGGAGGGCTGCCAAGACACACACACAGGTCCTAATAATGCATCCTTAAATAACCTCTACCACAGGCTGTCACCGCCCCCCCACTCTTCTTCTAGTAGGGATAGGATACCCCTAGTTGTTTTAATCTAATTTGTATTTATGCAGTTTTGAGGGTAGGGTTAAGACGGAGTTTCTGTGTATAACCTTGCCTGTCCTAGAACTCACTCTGTAGACCAGGCTGGCCTCAAACTCAGAGATCCGCCTGCCTCTGCCTCCTGAGTGCTGGGACAAAAGGTGTGCATTGGCATAATTTTTGGTCCCCTCTGTTGCCCTCATTCATCCTCACTAGAGGCTCAGTTTCCCCTTCCCCTTCCTTGAGGGATTTATTATCCGTTCTCTTTGCTTTACACCCAGACTGACTCTACCCCTAGACACTTAGTTCTACTCCAGGGACAGACTAGAGTGCTTCCTCACTCTAGTTAGTCATCTTCTAATCTTTTCAAAAACCAGAACTTGGAATTCCTTCCCTTTTATCCTGGACACTATCAAGTTTTCTCTGGAAGGTTTTAGCTGTCACCCTCCCCCACCCCCAGGGTTGGTAGGAGAAAGAACAGTGTACTCTTCCTCTATCCGTCCTCAGATTTATCAAGGGTTCTCAGTGGAGCTAGCTAAAACAAACAAAACCCAGAACCCCTGGTCCCCTAATCCTCATCAAAAGTCATAAGAAAGATCACATCTTCCTCCTTTTTCCATTCTAGGCAATGCCTCTCATTTTCCCTTAGAAGTCCTTATATTCTTTCTACCCCTCTGATGGGGGGTGTCTAGGGCCCCCATCTCTTGGAGGAACCATAGTCTGGATCCCTTTGATGACCTCTTTCACCATCACAGAGACCACAATCCTTTGTTCTTTTCACAAACCCTCTCTGAGCTCTGGGTCTGCACATCTGTCTTTGGAAGTGTTTCAGTCTTCAGACCAAAGTGGACCTTGGGGAAGCCTTGGCCTGATGACTCTTCTGGACATAGTTGAGAACATTTTCTCATTCTCTCCCTGGGCCTTTGTAGAAATTTCTTCTTTTTCTTGCTGGATTTCAAACGGCTCAGAAATATTCTGTGACTTAAGTGTCAATTACCTAGTGCCCCAAAGAATTTCCTTGGGGAGGTCCTGCACCTGAACTCTGTCTTGGGATTATTATTATCCCGTTCAAGATATCTATTTGGAAATGTTTGATAGGCTTGGAAACTCCTCTGAGATGAGGCTGTTGTCTTCCCAGATAATCAAAGCTTTTCTTCTAATCATTCTTCCCCTTCGAAAGAATGGTCCAAATGAACACCATCTCAACCCCCATGTGAAAACTAGCACCCCAAATCAGTCCAGTTATTCTGTAGACCCAGAGGCTCTTCCAAAGTCCTTCTCTCCCAACTCCAGTGGTCGCTTCAGAAGCATTTATAAACCCATGCACTCCTTGTCCATGGGAACAAGTCCAGTGGAAATGATTTTTAAGCACTCTAGAGGGAGGTGGAAGTTCCGTTTCTTTCTTGTATTGCTTGAATTCCTTCCTGAAGGCAGAGGAGGGTTGGGGGAGGGTTGATTCCTTGTGATCTGACCCAGCTTCTGCTCCTAGGCCTCCTTTCCCTTTGTTTTGAGAAACATAATGAGGTGCAAACAAGATAGGGGATCCTGGGACTTTTTAATCTAGATCTACCCTCTTTTTAAGGAGAACATAGATGAGAGATAATTCTTTCAGCCAAACAAGGATTTAATTTATTTCCTCTGAGAGGGTAGGGCTTTTGTTAACACAAAGTTGACATAGCTAATTCTCATCAGAGTCAAATTTTGACACAAAGGCAGAGGTCCTTTTTGCCAAATAAAAGCAATATTTAATCATTTTTCTATTTTTTTCTTTCCTTGGTTTAGGAGTCCTTTTCTTAAGGCCTCAACATTTCTCTCTAATGATCTATCAAGGAGACACTGGAGGAGGAATCATTTGCCCTCTTGATTCCCTAGGCTGCTGGCTCCCTGTGTCCATTTGTTCCACAGCCCATCTATGGCAGTGCCCCTCTTTGGGATAACTATGTCTTAGTAGAGGTCTTCTGGACCCCCCTGGACAGTCACATACTTGCATCCTCGAAAATAACCCATCACCAAGGCAGTACTTAAGCTTCCTGTCTTGGTGTGTGTACGAAGTTGCCTGGTTGCTCTGGAGATCCCCCTTTCTTCTAGAGACCTTCCTGAGTCCCCTGCCATTGGTTTTCTTCTCAGAATTGTCTTGGGTCTTTTCTGGAGGGTTGTGGAGAGATGAAAGCCAAGCAGTGCTGCTGCCCAAATGTGAGAGGGAAGTATCACAGAGGCTGAGGGATTGACTTCTCAAATACAGATAACCTAGAAAGTGCCCAGTTTGTGAAGGATGGAGACCCACAGATTCAAGAGACTCTATGGAGCAAAAATAACAGGGAGTGGGGTACACTGATGGAGGACAGAGAATGGTTTTTATAACCCCAAAGCTTCCTTTCTCCTTTCCCTCATTGGCTGAGGGTGGCGGTAAAAATTTTACATTACTGCCTCTCACATTTTTTTCCTAACAAAGGCCATGGGTTTGTCTGTACATTTTATATCACATTCTAGATTTGAGAGCATCCTGAGAGCATGAATCTGATCAGTTTGTAAGCCATTAGTCAAGCTTGGCTCTTAATAGTATTTCACTCTAAACTCTTCCTTTGGGTAGGAGTAGCTAGACTAGCAAACACCAGCAGGAATCTAGTGTTTTCTATTCACCTACAGCTATATTTCAAGGTACTTTTGTCTTGAAGATGAACCATTACATCTTGTCTCTTACAGACTCATAGCAACGAAACAACATGGCTGAGGGTACAAAATACAGACCAATGGACTAGAATAGACACAACCATCTACTCTTTGGTAAAAGTGTGTAATATACACACGAGACGGGAGGTGTGCTATGGCAAATGGTGCTGATAAACCTGTAAAAGAATACAACTAGATCCACAGCTCTCATTCTATATAAAAAACAGAGATGGGTCCAGGAAGGGTCTTCCGAGACACTGTAGAGGCATCCCGAGGCAAGAGTGTGGCAGAGCAAGGAGACAAGAGGGGCCAGATGCTTTGTAATATACTCTCTCTCACAAGAGCCAATCTATTCTGAGACTAAAGACTAAAACAGCCTAACAAGGTAGAGATCAATCCCTCTTAAAGGTCCCAGCAGGACCACGGAACCAGGGTTCCCTTTATGGGTTCTTAGCCTCACTGATAAAATAATTTAAAAATGGACTCAGAAGGAAGCTTGAGGGCCATTTTATTGGCATTGGAGAGAATATTAACAAGGCAGGCGCTTGCAAATGGTGGCACCTTTGGGAGGAGGGAGTTAGGGAAGAGCTGAGCCCTCTCTCTGTTAGGCGGAGCAATGGAGGGCTGCATGCCCTGAAGAAAGGGAGTCTTCAGGGAAAACCGGGACAGCCCAGCATGTTTTTCATCTGTATTCATTGTATCCATTCACTTAAAAATTAAAGTGTAACCATATTGTAATTTTTGTATTGCTTGAAAAATTCTGCTAGGGTATATAAGCTGGAAGGGGAAAAAATGAAGTAAGACATCAGGAAGTAGAGATAAGGAAGCCTCAGGTCAGGAGAACAAAACAGACTATAATAGAGTAGAACAAGCAACAGAAAGAATAATAAAATGAAAGAAAAGCTTTTATCCCTCAGAAAAGGAGGTTTTTTCCTCTCATGACTCTGCTTCTTTCTCCCGGGTCTCTGGTCTGCAGAAGGCTGGACCCTCTGTGCTTGAGGAGTGGTCTCCACTGACAGGTCCAGTTGGACCCCATAGTATGCACTATTCTAATCTTTGGGGTAGATCAGAATGTTATGTCTCCACCTAGGGGCCAGAGGTAGAACTCACATTCTAGCCGTCCCTTTGCCGGGCCCTAACAAAACTCCAGTACCTCCCACCTTTCCATATGGTAAAAGGAAATGTGGGGTCCCCACCCTCAAGGGCTTCCAAACCTGCTAATGTCTGTCTAGCTGCCTAACACACCTCTCTCATTGCCATTACACTGACAATTAAATCTCAGTACGAGTTTAATTGAAGCAAACAATAGCCAATGGGTAAACAAAACAATTTTGGGGGGACAACATTGTTTGGCAATGAAAACTAATGAAAATTATGGTTCTTTAGAAGGTTTAAAATCACGTTACCATGCATCCCAGCTATCTCATTTCTGGTTGTGTATCTTAGAAAACCAAATGTCTTGAAGAGATATCTGAGCACCTATGTTCATACCAGGACTATTCACAGTAGCAAAGAGACAAAAGCATGCCCGTGTCCACAGGCAGACATGGGATAAGCTATGTGTGTGCCACAAACACTGGCAAGGCATTCTTCCCTAGGAGTGAGGGGGCCCATAGTTTTTTCTAGCAGCTGCAATTGTATCTACCCATTTTTAGTTTTATATATTGTGTATACACACACACAAACACACACCCAACATTCTCATAAAGCCTATCATTTTTCTACTTGGAGCTGAATTTCTCCCCATGGTGTGTAAAAAAATGCTTAACTTTGTGAATGTTCAAGAGCCTTTGAAAAGTGTAATATTTTCTAACAAAGTACAGTATACACAAGTTCTTTAGTCCTTTTAAAAATGTGTTCCCCTGGAGCAGGGCAATGCTAAGATCCACCCTGCATTTTCTTTTCACAGAACGTATCCACTCTCATGCCTTTTCCTAAACTTTTTGGGTCTTAAGTGATAAAAGGCAGTGATCTATACCAAAGTTACCTTGATAGTTTTTAAAACAAAATAGATTTATGAAGTGCTATTTTTTTTTAATGACAGAGAATATCACATCATTCATAGGCTCTTGCTTTCCTCTTTCCCGTGTCAGGAGTAGGGTGCTCACAGTACGAAGCTCAAGTACAAGGTCAGGGAATGCTTCTTTAGCACCCGGGATTTCCACTATGAGAGCTCTGTGTTTCCAGTGACACACACACACACCCCACAGCCTATCACAGGTAATGCAAGTCTAAAGCACAGGTAAGATTTGTTCTAATTTGAGCACTAACATAGCTTTGGTGTGGGAAGGACACAGGCCTATTCAGCTGCCAGCCTTGGCCTCTGCTCCTGGAGCCTGGGCAGGGAGGGTGCAAAGGACCAATGCTTGCTCCACTAGCCTTTCTTGGATCAGTCCCCTCCCTCCTACACCACGGAGCTTCCTGAGAGGAGAACACACTTCATCATTGAAAACAAAGGTGGATTCAGAGACTTGGTGCTCAGAGCACCTTTCTCTCTTACACTTATTTCATTTACTGTGGGGATCTAAGTGTGATTTATCCATTCACTTGGAAAACTGTATTGTTTTATAGTTGAGGATCTCTGGAAGTAAAGCATGAGGTCAAGCTCTGACTTTACAGATGAGGTCTTTGAAGGGCAGGGAGGTGAAGGGGGCTCCTCAGAGCCAAGCAGTTGAGCATCAGCCAGTGTGCTGTGTCTGCCTTCCATACGTGAACAGTGAATTGTATAGCACTACAGCATGCCTCAGATTCCCAGTCTCAACCCAATCTCACACATTCTGTCCCACAGTTAGAAGACACTGTGTCCCTTTATGAAACCTTATAGTCACTCTAGGCCAGCGATGAGTTCTCTGTTGATGAAACCAAGGGTTTAGCTCCTCAATTCTAATGCTAAGCCTTTTCAGGTCTTGGATTTTTGTTGGTTATCTGAAGAAAATGAAATAATCTTGCCAGACAGCTCCTACACACATCTGGCTGCAGATAGCTTCTGGGTCTTACAGAGCACATGCAGATCAGTGGTATCTACACAGTAGACATTGTGACTTCATAGCCCCAGATTTAAAGGTAGCTGGTAACAAAGCTGCTGGTCTCAGCTGGACCTTAAAGACCTTTTTCCTGTGTTTGGAGATGATAGCCTCTGCCACAGGTGCTGTGGCTTAGCTAAGAAGCCACGACCTAGCCCCATCAGTTAGAAAGCCAGCAGCACACCTCCTTTGTTAAGTGCTTTATCCTTGTAGTGCAAATAGAACCCAAATCCATCCAGTGAGACAGAGAACCACGTCAGGGAGGGGCTATCTTCCTTAAACAGAGATTCTGGGTGCTCCAAGGTTCCTGAGATCAACTGTTCCAGCAGTTTGAGAGTCTGTAGCAGTCATTCAGCCACTGCAATGGGTTGGCTGGGCTTAACACAACAGCCTTCAGAAGGATTTGCTCCCATGCTGTTTCCTTAATGAGAATCAGCCTTGCAGCTTACAGCACAATGCAGCCTTCCTGCTCTCTGTCTACCCACATCTCACCTCCTGCCTCATTTTCCTTCATAGTCCTTACCACCATCTACCCTAGCGAGGCAAGCCTCCGCTCTCCAGGGCCAGGTAGCAAATATTTTGTGTTTCATGAGCCAGAGGATTCCTTGGTCCACTGCTCAGAGTCCCCAAACAACCTAATGAAGAGGCATGTGTAGGACTGTCCTCCAATAAACTTTATGGAGACACTGAAAAAAGAAGTAGAAGCATCAGCATTGGCAGCAGGGATGTTAGCATCAGCCACTCAGCATAGGTAAAGAGTGCGAGTGCAGGCTAGACTCCCAGGCCAGAAGATCGTGGACCGCATGCCCTTCCTACTTGGAATGCTTTAGTGTCAGAGACTACACAGTTAGCGACCTATTTCAAGCTTGCCCATGAGGAACAAACAGAAGATCAAAATGTTTAGGAGACCGTTTCGCTCTTCCAGCAAAGTGGCAAAACCTGAAGGAAAAGACACCTTTGTCCTAAGCCCAGCTCTTCATTAGCCAGTTCACATGCAGCTCTGTCTATAACCTATTGGGACCAGAGTAATGGGAAGCTAACCTTTCTGGGGTGGACCTCTTTGAGGCCTTAGGAAAACTTCTTTAAGAGCAAAATCAAGGAGAAGACTGGTATGAGACAAAACAAGGCAGCCCAAGCCTGCTATGATCTCTTGGGCTCTTAGAGATCAGTGCCAAAAACATGTTGGGTACCACAGGTTAAGTACAGCTCTCATCCTCTTCGGCTGCCTCTGGGCTGAGTCAGCAAAGGCAGCTTAGATCCACACCGGGACGGGCACAGGTCTTGAGTTATTCCCACTCAACGGTATCATACAATCAATTAAATGCCTATATTTTGACACCAAAGAATATTTCTAAGAAGGAAAAAATAAAAGAATCTTTTTTTATTGAATTCCAAAGGACCAAGGAGAGGTGATTTTCAAAGTGTTAAAAAAGAACTTCTGCCCAGATTGGAGTGAGTAATGCTAGCTGGGAAGTCGAGAGAACAAGCAAATAGACTAGTCATTTGCAGGGGGACAGCGGGACAGCGGGACAGCAGGACAGCGTAGAAAGTCCATGGATAAAGCAGAGGCTTCAAATATAACCCCAATGACTTTTCCCTGAATTCTTCTAACCAAACCCAAGCAGGTCACACTACCAATAACCATGGCTTGTCACATGCACACAAGCTTGGAGAGGCATTTGAGTGTAGCCGTGGACAAAAGCTAACAGACCCTTTGCCGTATAATTGTCAGCTTTCAGGGCAGACCTCTTTTCTTTTTCCTAGAGGACAGCCGAGAGTGTTTTCTTCTCAGGAAGAAGTGAGCAGAGTCAAAACACTGCAGAGGAAACATGGATGCAGCTCATGATGGTGAGCGGGAAGGATCTAAAGAACCAGACAAACCAACAAGTTCCCTTATTTCATAAAAAAAATCACAAGTGCTAAGCAGTGGTGGCACACGCCTTTAATCCCAGCACTCAGTAGGCAGAGGCAGGTGGATCTTTGTTGAGTTCGAGGCCAGTCTGGTCTACAAAGCAGGTTCCAAGACAGCCAGAGCTACACAGAGAACCTGTCTTGAAAAGCCAAAACCCCAAACCCAGCCCACCAGCCAGCAGAACACGAGCAGTCCATGAGTCCAGGTCTCGTGTTAACCTGCAGGTTCCTCTCCTTGTAGAGTGGCAGAAGACAAAGCAGAGAAAATAAGACCCTAATGATGTGTCCATAGTTACAGAGGTGAGAAGTGCAGTCATTTTTATTTGCCCTGAGAGTCAATGGCTGGCTTCTGTATACTTCAGGCTAGGATTCTGATCACCAAATTTTTCCTTGGGCAGGATGCAGGAGAGGTTGTGGAGCCTGAGGGAGGCTCAAGGTATGGGAGGTGTGTGTCACTGTAGTTATCTGTTCCCTTCCCTAAGGAGGGGTGAAAGGCAGTTTTGGTAACAGAGTGTGAGCCTAACTCAAAGGCTTTGGGCATCAGAGAAATTGAAGTGAAGAATGAAATAATATCAAAATGGGAAGAGGCTGGGACATAGGGCTCCAACCTCCCGAGCAGTAGAGGGTGGGCTTCTAGCAATGTTCCAGCAAATCTAGAGGTAGTTTTTCAAAGAACATGGACAAATCTAAAGCTTGCTGCATGGAATTCTGTATTGTATTTATGAGTTCAATGATGTCAGAAGTCATAATGTAATCTCTCTAAAGAATGAAAACTGCAGACCCAGGCCATCATCACAACCTGTGAGAGTAGCTCAGAGACCTGTGGGGAGTCTGCACTTAACAAATTCCCTTAAAAAAATGGCTTCAAAAATGACAACTTGGGACTAGTTTTGAGAAAACACATAAACTTCAGAGTTGGTTTACAGGGAGTAGAGTACATGCCCATATTTTCTATTTCCTCACACAACCTGGTAGTTGTGGGATGCAGTGGTTTTTTTCGGGGGGAGGGGCATTCTAGACATACCCTCTGCCATGAACAGTAGCTGGTCCCAAAAGCAGAACCAGGTGAAGGTGCAGGACACTCACACTGATGAGTCACCATTTACTAAAGTGGCATCACCCATCTTTCACCTAGAAGAGGGAACCAGGGTATGTGGAAGTTCTCTGAGAATCTGAACTTCTTACAGGAATGCAGAGGGCCTCATGAAACCAAGGTGGTTCCTAGGAGCTCAGATCAGAAGAAAACTTTATTTTTTAAAATAAAAATCGCTGTGGGGCACAATAGACTTATCATTGTGAGGCCACAGGCAGGGTTGGGGTCCTGTAACTGTGGCTAAGAGGGGCAGAGCTCAAGCCCCCTTTTATAGCAAACAAATGTCAAGCAGGGAATGAACGCCAGACACATTAGGCATGGAGAAAAGAATTTTTACAATTTGAAGGCCCTGTCTTCAGCCTAAAAGTCTTCACATTTTTGTATGTGAATGTGCTGAAGCTATCACCCATGTATCTATCATCCATGATGCATCAATATTTTTTCTTTTAAGTTTTTATTTGTCCATGAGCTCTAGTTTGGAAATAACTAGCTGCCTCTTAGTATGATCATCTGACTCCTGAAATTTACACTACCAGTCAGGAGAGCATGGGACACTGGACAGTGTCATTCGGCTATCTTGGCATTTTATCACCCTTCCTGTAGCTAATGGGTTTTCTGTGCAGAGGGCAGGTTTGGGAACATCTAGTGCCAGGGAGTCCTTCAGATCTGAACAGTGTCACCAAGCTTTGACAAGCTCTTCCAAGGATTTTCCCTCCCCACTTGCTGCTACAAATAATCCTTTATCTTTTTGTTTCCAAATGCCATCCTAAAAATCTCCTTCCTTTCTTGTCTCATTTTTATTTTATTTTATTTTTCTACAATGCTGCCTTGCAAACAGACAGATGCTATTTCATGAGGCATTTATTCTTCACAGGTACTAGGAGGTGCTATAGAGATTCAGATAAGGGGTCCAGGGAAGAAGAAGCCCCAAGAAACTACTCACACTTCCCCATCCAATAGAGAGCTGTGTTGGGAAATTCAAGCCAAGCTAAGGTTGTGCTGACGCCTCCAAGTCTATCCACGGGAACAGGTGACATCAAGAGACAACCCCAGGAAAATGTTATTGGTTCACTTGTCTGGATGTATTTCCTTGATTCTTAGAGGGGCTCCTTTGGGCACCACCTAGTCCTCTACTGTACACTGTGTGTGAGTCAAGACAGATACAACAGAAAACTTGATCTTTTCTCAACAACTGCTGCACAGAGTTCCCATCCAATACATGAAATAGCCTGGAACTCTCCAAGGGCCTCATGACAGTTCTCCTCCCATGGGATGAAGGTGGGGAAGCTATTTATCCCTACCACAAGTTTGGCTCTAATAGAACACTTCTATCCCTATGCCAAAACCCCAAGTGCCAGGCCCATTCCAGGGTCCACAGTTACCCTAAGGAGCACCAGAGGCCTGGAAATGACTCCAATTGTATACATATTCTTTTTTTCTAGAAAATTTTCTACTGTATTATGTTAAAACATTATTCTCTGGCTTTTGTTTTCTCTTTTTGGGGAAAGTATTTGAGAACTTTCATTTTTCTTCATTTAGGAAAAACTAAAATGACCCAAAGAGAAAGGTTGAGAAGAAAGGCCAACTTTGTGGTCCACAGAACAGGCAGGGGACAGAGTAAGATAGGGGAAATGTGACAGTTTGAACCTTGTCCCCAGACTACCTTTTAAATAAGGGAGTGAAAACATGAGATGCTTGTAATTCTATATCTTGCTTTACAAAAGTGACCCTGATCTCTGCCAGGTGTGTCATACATTACAGCTGGCACATGCCACTGGTATAGCCCTTGGAAACATAAGAAAGAGCCACATTTCACACACACATGTCTTGAGATGCCCTTCCTGCCATAACCCTTCTTTCCCAGCAGCCCAAAGCCATCCGTATGTCCACATTAAGCCTTTTCTCCAATAAAAAAAGTGAGGCTGTTATCGTGATCACTGCAGCCTCCCTTGGGAAATAGTTTAGGACCATAAACAAAAAAGAAACAAATTAGCCACTAAATCTATGCTTCTCATGGTCCCCCTAGTGAGTGCAGTAAGACTGCCTTCCAAGGACTAATTGGAGGCTCTTTCTAGAGAGGGAGAGCTAGAGCATGAGGACTCTGGGCTCACAATGGAGATCTCAAAGAGACTTTAGCAGACCCAGACAACCAAACTCCAGACAAGTCAGAACCTCCTCCAAGTCCAAGTGGCTAGAGATGCCACCTACCAAAGAAGTTGCATGTCCCAAAGCAGAAGAGATGAGCCTCAAAACCTAACCATGAGCTGGAGACGTCAAAAGAGATGCCAGCTCTTCCTCTCTGAGAAAGGAGAAGTTGTGGGTCCCTGTCAACCTTGGGCAATATACCCCAACTCAGAATGCAGATAATAGGCAAAGCCTGAAACCATAGGGCTCTCTGACCCCAGTACCAAGTATCTGGTCTCTTTCTAACAAAGCTTCAAGTAGATATTATGGGTAGGAGGAGATACCCACAGCTGAGCATGGAGGAAAGGTCTCAAAGGGGAGGCAAAAGGGCAAGAAAGCCTTGTTACACATTTAATGTTCAGAGCAGTTCAGGGGCAGAGGCAGAGGGCGAGGGATTCCAACCATGCTCTAGGGATATAGTTTGGCATACCCCAAATTAGGCATGAAAATAGCCTGTCTGTATTTTTGGTTTCCCTCTTCCTGGAAAAGGACAATGTATAAATCCCCACCGACCCAGGCAACATTTCCATTGGCCATCATGCTCTCCTTGGGCAGCAGGTTGAAGGATGATGGGTCCTTGTGTTGTGCTTGTCATTTCTCCGGGGTTTTGCAAGAAGACCAATGCAAAACATGAAGGCACTTGCTGAGTAAACTGAGGCCTTGGGAGGCACTGACTTCGATGACAGGCATGGGGCAAGCAGGGTGTAAACCACACTTCATAGAAGCTCAAGAGAAAAAGCCCCTCTGTATCTACAGCCTGAAGATGCCAACAGTGGAGGAGAATGGTGTATAGAAAAGAAGGCAGCGTAAGAACCCCTCTCCAAGGTCCTGGAGTCATTCCATACATGCCCCTGTTGTAGCAGGAAAATCACAGACTCCAATCCTCCCTCAAGTAGCACCTGGGGAAGGAAAGCATGGGAAAGTTTCTTGTTGCATATTTTCTAGTTAAGTAGCTTCTTGCCAAAGAGACTGGGAGCCTCTTAGGCCAGGAGGAATTACTTTGAGCCAAGTAGTAATTTGGGCTCTGGAAACTGCTGATACCATATCCCTGGCATACAGCACTCAGACTTCATAGATTCTGGGGGACATTGTGGGAAACGCTGTCAATGGAAGCCAGGAGATGCCACCAACAACAAAGGGGACAGAAGTTCCACAGAAGATGGGACCAGGACCTGCAATTTGGTAGTGAAATGTCTTTTATTAAATTTGCTAACGAGCCCCATTTGCATTTGTCTTTCTCTGACTAGACACTGAGGCTGGGGAGATGAAGGACCCATCACCCCCCTCCTGTTAACGCCAGGGTATGAATGAAGACAAGGCCTCTGTCCCAGCAATTCAAAAACATCCAGCTTATACTTTGGGCCAAGCCAGAGACTTACCAAGGGCCCAAATCTTTAGCCACTACCTATCTCTTGGGACTCTTAAAATATCACCTAGAATAGTCTCAACCAACAGGTATCTGTGGACCCAAATGTGGCCGATGGATATCACTCTCTCTGGGATATGAATGTAGCCAGAGGACAACGCACCTGCAGGTATGCTGTTGTGATCCCCACCACATGTCAGTCACCCTCAAATCCACAATTCTGCAAAAGTCTTAAATAGGAGACCAGATCGGGGAGCCAGGCTCATTCCCCTTTGTTTCTGGCCTCACCCCCTGCAGAGTCAGGTCCTCAATGTTTGCTGATTGAGCAGCGGCAGAGGAGGCAGAGAGCAGAAAGAGAAACAGGCAAGACCTGTCCTGGTGAAGGACTTTCCCGACCCTGGCTGCGTTACTTTCTCCTTATTCTTGCTTTTGTCCTTCTTTCAGTAATGACTTTGCTCTTCAATTTAATGTCACTTCATCTTATCCTGGAGTTTTGTTTATTTCCCCCTGTTTATTTCTCGCCCCTATTCACTGGCTACACATCTGTAACTGTCTCTTCCATATTATTTGTATCTATTTCTCCGATGTTTTTTGGTTTGATCAATTACTCTGTATCTCATTCTTTGGTTGTTATTATTTTTCTCTTAGTAAGAGGCATTCTAGGGGATGGAGATAAAACTAACGCACATCCTTAGTATGTCCCATGAAGCAGGATCCATTCTCCTCCCTTTTCCATGCACTGCCCCAGCGGATCAGAAGTGACCGTATGTGGGGGTGAGGAGATGGTTCATTCACCCAAGGGCTTGTGGTGCCAGGGAGAGGAACCTGAGTGTCCATCCCCAACACCCACATAAAAAGCTGGATGCTACAGTATGCATCTATAATTTCAGCATTGTGAAGCCGAGAAAGAAAGATCCTGCTGTAGCCAGTGGGTGAGCTCCGGGCTCTGTCTCAAAAAACAATGTGGAGAAACAGCTGAGGGAGACAGTTGATATCAGCTTCTGATCTTGATATGCACACATGTACATGTGTGCACCCTGCCCCCCCAAGAAGTGCCCATTCATGTGACCTTCCTCATATCCCTCTGGGATCTTTCTCATTGTTCTTCAGATCTACTAGATCCTGGAAGGACAATCTAACCTTTTTTTTTGACAATCTAACCTTGTGTGTTCTCCCAACGTCCTGTTCCCTTCAGCCTGCTCTTAAGAGAAGCAGACCTACGCTCTATCTTTGAGTAACAAAAAGGACACCTTTCATGAGAACCAAGAGATTCCTTCTTTTACAATCTCTTCCCTAGAAACTGATAGCTTAAGAGCACCAAATGCCCCTAACTAGCCTTCATTTTGGAGGCTCCCAAGCAACTCTCTAAAGTCCAACCTTACCCTGAGATGAGTAACATTACAACCAAAGATGCTCACACGGCAGAGGCCATCTCCCTCAGCTTTGATCTGAGCCTTAGGAAATGCCTGGCTACCATATCTTCTGTCTTTTGAAAGGATACGATCATTCCCCTAGAGACAGACATTCTAGTATGAGTCCATTTTCTAAAGCACTGCAAAGTGTTAGGGAAAGGCTATTTGTTCTTGGTGTAGAATGAGGGGCAGGCGGACAGAAATTTCTGCCATTGCTGTCAGATGGTGAGATTCTGTGATGTAGGGGAGGTTCTGAGAAGGCAGTGGGTGGGTGGTGGGTAGGGGTAGATGGGGTGGAATCCGAGAAAGAGGCCCTTTCCTCTTTTCGGAGCCCTGAAACTAAGAAGAGGCTCTACACAGTTGACAAAAAAGTCACCTAGCATCACTTGGCTGGTGATTTCTGCCGTTCAGAGTTAGCCTCATCCAGGAAACTAATGCCCTGGATTACAGGCATATTTGCTCAACTCAGACGAAAATTTAAGGGTTTGATTGTTAGAAGAAATCCTTGTCATGGTTTGAATGAGAAATATCTCCCATAGGCTTTGTTATTGGTATGCTTGGTTCCCAGCTGGTGACTGTTTGAGAAGGTTGAGGAGGTGCAACCTTGCTGGAAAAATCACAAAGGGCAAGCTTTGAGGGTTTACAGACTCATGTCCCTTCCAGCTCACCCTGTCTCTCCACCTCATGCTTGCCACTAAAGATGTGATCGTTAGCTTCCTAAGCTGGCTCTATGGCTGCTACCTGATGCCTCCCCTCTCTGCCATGATTCGACTCTTATCCTTATGGAATTGTAAGCCCAAATAAGCTCTGCACACCTCCCTCCCCGCAGTTGCCTTGTTTATGGTATTTTATCACAGCAACAGAACTAATACATAGTTATTTGTATTATTTGTATTGCATTGCTATTTGTAATTTCACATTCCAGTTTGGTGAACTGATTCCTAACTTCTCTTGGAATAGGAACTGCTTTGTGTGCTCTACAGCGCCCCCTGGATGCAGAAAGAAATTCAGTAACTTTCTCCCCCACTTCAACTCTCTGGCCCTTGTGGTCCAATCCTCCTCATTACTACAGTTAGGTAGCACTTGCATTTCCATCATTCCATGTGTGCTTCAAAGGGCACTGATAATCCCTCGGTGTGGCTCCGACCCCCAGCCTGGAGAGATGTTGCATCTGGACACATTGGAAGTGTTGTCACTGATTTTTCTCAAGTCTGTGAAGTTCAAAACCTTTTCAGACCTTTTCTTAGACTTGGGCATTCAGAGTCTGTTCAGTTTGGGGTTGGAATAAGATGAGAATGTGCCTCAGCAGCCCTCAGGAGGACCAACAGAATGAAATGTGGTTCTTCCGGTCAATTATAACTGTCATCCTAGTGAATCATCTAATCTCCCAAGAGTAAGTGCTCATCCTTGAGTTAAAAGCAAAAAAAGGGAGGGGCTGGAGAGATGGCTCAGTGGTTAAGAGCACTGACTGCTCTTCCAGAGGACCTGAGTTCAATTCCCAGCACCCACATGGCAGCTCACAGCTGTCTGTAGTTCCAGTTCCCAGTTCCAGGTAAACACCAATAAAGTTTTTTTTTTTTTTTTTTTTTTTTTTTTTTTTTTTTTTTTTTTTAAAGCAAAAAAGGGAATCAAATGGCAGGTGTGAGTGGGACTGACACTGGGAGAGGGAAAAGAAGACAAAATGAGCAGGAGACACAGAGGGGAGCATTCCACCTTCCCTGCTCAGCCAGTCCTGGCCTGTGCTCTTTAGCTTACCCTTGCCTTCCCTGACACTCTTGCCCAGGGTGCCTGACCTCCCTCACAGTCCCTACTCTGCTTCTCTTGATTGTTCTTTCCCAGCCTATGAAATTGTGCTGAATCCAGAGCTCTAAAAGCTAAGGAGACAAGAACAGCTCTCACTAGAGACTTTACTTTGAGCTGGCCATGATGCTGACCCTGTCCTTCCAAACTGGCCTCACAGCCCATTGTTTTTATGCCTCATTCAAATCTCACCACATATGATCAGACTCTCAAGGAAGGACAACCAATTACCACAAGACTCCCGAGAGGCTGGATGCTCCTGAGTACGCTCATTTCTCCTTTCTCTCAGATCCAATATCACCTTTAGTTATGGCTTCAGGACTGTCCCCCCCACACACACACACACCTCCTCCTCCCCATTTCCTGTCAACAGACTAGAATCTCTGCTCACACCCATTTCCAAGGCAAAATAATTCCAAACAATATGTCAAGGGCACATCAGACATTACGAGACAATTCTCAGATTCGAGTGGTTCTTAAAACTATTAAGATCTAAAGTAAAAATCCCTTACCCTATTTGAAAGCAAAGTCATTTGTATAATTGGTTAGGAGGATGAGATCAAAAGCCACCCTTGTCCTGTGAACCGCACGGAGAGGGATGTGGTGGTGACATTGTGTACGCAAAGCACAAAATGTTTCAGCAGGACAGTGGAAGGACAGAAAGGAAACAAGACAGAAGACACCCATGGAGTAGTAAGAGGACCCAAGACACGGAGCAGAAGCCACTCCCAGACTGGGATTCAAAGGCAGCAGGGAAACCAAGGCTGTCTTCTGATGGGTCCCACTTGCATTGGGAAACAGTAAGTCTGACCCTGAAGTCCAGGAGCTCCTCAGAGACAAGGAATTGTCTTTGTCCACACATTTCTTTGTGGAAAGTATTACTCAGAGTGAAATAAAATAGAAATTTCATTTCCTGTGGCCCAAGCCTTTCAGAATTCTTGTTTCCTTACTCCAGTCAGCATGTCCTCTAAGGACAATGTGGACACGTTTCAAGTTCTCAGCTAGCAAGGTTCCTGAGTTGTTTTTAGTGGATCCCTTTCAGATAGAAGGTCCTTTAAGAACTTAAATTCCTGTGCTAGCCCCTTTGAACCAACTGTAATTAACATAGTAGACACTTATAGAAGAGACCTTTTTCTTGAGTCTGGGTCTGAGGGACTGTAGAGACGAGGACCCGTACACTACTTAATATGATAAGAGCCATGAAATGCCCTAGGAGTCTCAGGGCTTCTGGACAGTAGTGCTGGGTGTGGTCACCCCTGCAGCGAGGACAGGCTGACAGTTCATTCTGTCATTTTAAAGCTCATTACAATCAAAGTGCCCCCAGCATGCCTCTTTCTCACAGATCCCAGCCCTCATGGGCCTGGACTAAGAGGCAGGAGGGCAGAAGAGACTTAAGAGCCTCATGGGATTTGAACTAAGTTCAGGGGACATTTACAGCTATGGGCTGGGAGCAGTCTGGGCCTTCTAGTTATCCAGAAATTTCCAGAAACTATTCCTTCCCCAGTTTGTAATCTCTGCAACTCCTTCTCTTCTTCCTGCAGCATCTGCTCTCTATCTGGTCTCTTCCTATCCTGAGTAATTTTTTTTTTTAAAGACAGAAAATGTACAAACCATAAGTTACCATTGTGGCATTTAGTATTATTTACAACTTCAGTATGTGTCTCCATCAAGTTCCAGGTTATCTTCACCAGTACAAAGACAAACACAAGGGAACTTGAATGACCTTCAGGACCCTCCCCAGTCAATCCACTTCTATTATCGGCTCACTTCCGGTGCCCACAGATTTCCGCATGTTACACATTTCACGAAGTCATGTCATACAGAGTCTGGCTTCTTTCGAGTTTCAGTCATAACCATTAGTTAGCATGCATCCCATTCTATCTGGTGAGGTTCCAGATATTTTGTATTTTGTTTACCTGTTCATTTGCTGATGAACAGCAGAGCTGTTTCTGCCTTTTGATCAGTTCAAACATGACTGCAGCTCTAAACATTTGCACAGGCATTTTGTTTGGATGCTTGCTTTCAGCTTTGAAGGGGGGATTATGACAAAAGTCCAGAGATCATCACGGCATAATCCTATGTTCCATTTACCGAGACACTTCCTAGCCATTTGTTAGAGTGACTACTGTTTTGAATTTCTACTGTAGTGTGCAAGGCCTGTTTTTCAACATCCTCACCAACATCAGTCATTTCTGTTTGTGCTATTGATGTCTTAATAGGTGTGAAGTGACAATCCCCATGAGATTACATTTGCATTTGCTTTTGGCTCCTTGTGAGTCTTCTTTGGAGAAGTGCTTGACCATTTGTTGAATTATGGAAATTCTTTAGGCCTCCAGGAACCAGGTTTATCAGACATATGAGAAAATAGATTTTAGGTGTAGTCATTGTCTGTTTATGATGCCTAGAGACATACAACGTTCAAAGTTCAGTGTTACTTTTTTTTCATACTTTAGTATTTCATGTTATATCTAAGAAACCACTGCTAAATCCAAGCTTACAAAGATTTCTACAAAAATTACAGTTTCAGTTCTCATATCCACAACATTTATGCACCTTGATTTTGTACATAAAGTCTGCTAGCTTCCACCTGGTTCCATATGACTGTCCAGCTGAATGGTCCGAATAGCATTTCAGAAAAGGACAATTGTTTCTAAACTACTTGGCCCTGGCATCTTTTATGAACATTGGTAGCCTTTATATAAATACTCTTTCTAGTCTACTCTTCTTTAATCTACATGTCTATCTGGTGAGAGAAATAGGCTATTAGATGAGTTCCACAAGGCATTTTGGAAGTACCAAGAGCTAGTCTTTAACTTTTAAGATTATTTCCCAAAATGTCTTTGTTTCTCAAGATTTGATAGCAGTTTGGAGAAATGCTACATTTATCCTCAGGGATTATCCTACCAGCAACCATGGAATTCAAGAGAAACCCTGGGAAATGAACCACTATTAGAAATTGATGGATTAAGCGTTGGCAGTAATTGCATTCATTTAGCTACAGTCTAGATAGAATGGTCCTTGAACAAAAGTTATTTCTGCCTCCTAAGAGTCTCCAGTCTGGAGAAATTCTAACTCTATCTGTAACTTTAAAGGGTGGCTGAGCGTCACCACATCACAATACCATTTTCCTTCCTGCATTAACCTATCCTCAGCATCAGAATCACAGGAACCCTTTGTTCATTATAGAAAACTGACACCCTAGCCCAGGAAAGACATCAGCAATAAAAACCCTAAAGGCTTAGCTTTGCCACCCATACTCATCAGAGGAAGGATCATGCAGATAGATAGATAGATAGAGAGAGAGAGAGAGAGAGAGAGAGAGAGAGAGAGAAAGAGACAGAGAGAGAGATCCATAGATCTGAGTTCAATCCCTAGAGCTACAGGCCTCCTGTCAGGCTGGAAGGAAGGCCTGAGCCATCCATGGCAGGGAATACTTGATCTGCTTTGAGGGGATGCATGGGTAGTGCTCCAAAGCAGCCAGTCCAAGCTTCAGTCAGGTCATGACAAGGCTGGGTGAGGGTTAGGGAGGAGGGGTGTCAGTTTCCAAACAGACCCCAGGACTGCCCACACTCCTGAGCCTTTTCCTACAGCAGAGCTACTCAATAGCATGAGCATTTCAGTACTGGAAATGGGCTGAGGGCTAGGGAGGGAGCCAAGGCAGCTCTTGAGCCCTGTGGGTACCGCATCAGGCAGCACTCTCTGGAGCATCCAGTTCAGAAAAGAGTTCATCCACAGGTCTGAGATTGCTCACTTTCAAACCCAGCCTCTGAGAGCTTGGCCCTTCTAGGGCAATGATTGGCAAGCTCAGCCCACTCATGACTGTACCTACTCTTTGTGCCCACATTGGGATTGCCCATGCCCCTTGTCTGAGACCTATCACCAAGGAGATACAGATTTACCTGTGTGACTATCTCCCCATGGAGTCTTTGGGACCA
Source organism: Sigmodon hispidus (assembly GCA_004025045.1). Taxonomy (NCBI): domain Eukaryota; kingdom Metazoa; phylum Chordata; class Mammalia; order Rodentia; family Cricetidae; genus Sigmodon; species Sigmodon hispidus. The sequence goes on from PVIH01014759.1 coordinate 51,490, forward strand.
GAATCTACAGTGAACTCACTGTTGAAAAGTCTTTTCCCACATTACTGTTATGGGAGTCAAAGTACTTTGTACTTCCTGGAGACTCCCCTGGGAAAGGGTCTGGCTCTAGAGCTTGAGCCTGGCCTTTGGCTGGTTATGCTAGGTTTCTCTTGAGAGAATTCACGCTTCAACAGCACACCAGGCTGAGTCCTGAGTCTTTCTAGAGGCTCCTGGAAGCATGGTGTCTCAGTGAAGGCCCAGCACCTCACCCAGGTCTCCCTTCCTCTCCTCTCTCTGTATAACTGAAGGCCCCATGGCGGGAGGGGAGTCTGGCGAAGGAATAGGAAAAACCATTTTGTGTCCACTGGATCTGGCCCCTATTCCTTCCCATTTCTACTCCATTCAGACAGTATCTACCATCCCTTCGGCCCTGAGCCTCTCCTCTTCCCTCAGAGGATCTTCACAAAGCAGCTCTGACTCCACCAGTGCTGTCTGCATGTATTGCTTGCTGTGGAGAGCACACTATCTGGACTGCAGCTTGCTTGCTGGCTGCTATGTGTCATCCTTGACTTGTCAGGCCTCACTGGCTTCTGTTACCTCCCACCACTCATGGAAGTGGCTTCCTTGCCTCTCCCTGCTATATGAAACAACACACTGACTGTTGGCTCTGGGGCTAATGTCGAATGTGTTTCTACATTTACCCTTGGCATCGCTATTGCTTATTTTCTCTCTCTCAGCCAAACTGTCCAAGAATTTCCTCCAGGCTGTCCCTGGGAAAGGACCTGTCTGATGGCTGGGTCTAGGGCTACAGCTTCCTTCATTTCCCCTGCTGGTCCAGGTAGTCAGGATCAATACCTAGGCTGTCCTCATGTCTGTCAGTATCCATGTCCCAGCCTGCTGCCTGAATGCATTGCTATTCACATTACATCAGTGTCAGGTCTGTGT